>LOJH01009491.1:0-28390 GCA_001685095.1 Ellobius talpinus
ATTTCGGGGTATAAGCTAGCCATGTGGGAGCCGGGTGGGACAAAAAGCAGGCCTCCTTTCCGTTTTCACTACATTTGGCTGTGCTCCCCCATCACTACACCCATCACTTCATAAATATGCAAATAAGGACACTTGAAAAGGGTGAAAGCAGGTTTTGTGGCATTGTATAAATATAAACTATGCCATAAATTCCTGAGTTTTTCAACATGGTATACGCAAGGGAAGCAAAGAAGAACAACAACAAAAGGGGTCACAATGAACACATGAGTACTCAAGTCAAAAGAGGACAGCTAGTTTTGTCTTTTTCTCTTTAAAAGAATTAATTGTAATTATGTGTGTACAGTAGAGTCTATAGGCGGGTTTGCGCAAGTGAGGGCAGATGCCCTCGGAGGCAAGAACAGGGTTTTGGATCCCCTGTAGCTGGAGTGGTTTAAGCTGCTTGGCATGTGTTAAAGTTGGTTGTGAGCTGTCTGGATGGATGCCTGAAACCAAACCAGGGTCCTCTACAAGAGCAGCATGGACTCTCAATCACTGAACCATTTCTCCAGTCTCAATGGATTTTCAGTAACTGCACAATTTGCACAGAAGACTGTGCTGGTCCTGAGGTCTCAGTAACAGCCATTCTCCTAAACCACAGGTACTTTGGGACAACCCAGGCCACAGTCGCTTGAGCAGGGAGGCAAATTCAGCCCCTGCATCTCACAGCCACACTGTGCTGCCACTGAAACGAATCTAAACCTTGCTGGGTTTCCTTTTTCATCCGAAGGATCAACACTTCAGTATGGAACTAAATTCATAAAATGCTATTCTCTTTCCAAAATGACATCTAATCAACTTACTAGATATCACAAATAAATAAATAAATAAATAAATAAGTAAGTAAGTAAGTAAGTAAGTAAGTAAATAAATAAAATCCTGGCATGCATTCCCATCCAGAAGTCTCAAAGACTAGCCTTGTGAGAAAGTTTCACAGAGAAATACATCCAGGATGCAGGAAAGGGGGCTTAGCAGTGAGGAACATGTGTTCTTGGGTGGATCCGGGTTCCATTTCCAGCACCCACATGTGGCTACAACCATTCTTAGGCGTGGTGCACATAAAATACAGGCAGAGAAAACACACACACACACACACACACACACACCAGATATTTTTTAAAAAAAATGCAAGTATGGCCAGTCACATTTATCATCAACTGGGATGAAGTGATATAGAGTAGCCATATGGCTCTTGAAATCCAAATATGAAACTGGCATAATAAACATAAATAAACAAACTTTAAAAAAACCTTGACAGCTTCTAAGGACATAGATGATTGTCTTAAAAGGGTCATTATTTTATTGCTTTGATCAAAGAGAATAAGTAAAGTTTGACTAAAAATCCACCTATCAACCATTAATTTCAGTTTATGGGACAATCTTAGCCCTGGCCACATGAAATCCTCCAGAAGGTTGTCAACAATCAGCAAATTCTGAATCTCAATTTTACTTTCTGCAACAGGGCTAACTATAGTGAGAATCAGACCACAAAGGCAAAATTCTTAGCTGTTTCATGTGTATGTGGTCTCCAAATATCCTGGCACAGATCAAAGATTTTTTTTTCAATTTACAAAAATAAGACATGAAAAAATATTTAAAAGAGATTTAAGAGAGCCTAGAGATACTTTTATTTTTAACTAAAATAAAACTACCATGTCAATTTCCTTATTAAAAAATATGTTTGGCCCCTTAGTTAAAAAAATTTGGTCTAGTGTTTATTTTAGTGTATACTTGGGAAGTTCCTGAAAAAGCTTATCAAAAACTGAATTACTTTTATTAAGGAAACTGTTTTCATAAGCTTGTAAGAAAAGCAAGTCACGCTTTGCCATATGAAACAAAGATGTTCTCAGGACCAGACCTATGTACTGATGGGGATTTTGATCAAATCCTACTTCTGCACTAAGGTTGCACATCCAATCCCAGATACCACAGGCTATGACATCAGTGCTGAGGTTGTGTATCTGGTCCCACATACCACAGGCTCCCCAGTTGTTGACATACACCTGGGCTGCCACACGAATCAGTGAAGCAGTGAGACCTCCGACTGAGCAGTGTCAAGCGGGTCTCCCACATGCTCAACACTTCCTCTAGGTTTGGAGATGAGAGCTCATGTCCTACAATATGGAGCAGGGAGCTGGGAGGAGGGGTAGATACAGAATGTTCCAGAGACTCAGAGAGAAGGCATAGCATGGGGCCATTTAAAAACACTGAGGTCCTACGATTCCAGCCTCTGGCAGCTTGGCCTGACATTCTGTCAAACACATCACAGTATTCCAGCATCCTCCATCAAACAGTTCTTTCCAACCCCATAAAGCATGTTATGCTTAGTATTTTTGCTTTAAATCTCAGCAGTCCTCAAACATACTTAGAAGACTGCAAAGATGTTGATGAAAACAGTTTGCAAAAGTAATGCTTCTGTGGATGTTAATGTATCTTCACGCTTGAGGAGAGGCGGTGTTCAATCTTATCACAGTGGAGGACACAGAGGCTGGAACCCTTGCCTGGGTTCATAACAACAGACCGGCAGGAGCAGACTGCAGGAATTCAGTGACCTTGGGGAAGTTGCTTAGCCCCTAAGTACCCTACCTCACAGGCTGCAAATAGGGTTATGTTAATAGCTTGAGCATTTAGAATAGTGATTAATGTCCTAGAAGTTGGAGTCATGACCCACCTAGCAGACAGAAGGATTCCCAGCAAGGGTCACTGTGGTGGTTTGCATGAGAATGGCCCCCACAGACTCATGTATTTGAATGCTTGGGCCACAGCTGGTAGAACTGTTTGGGAAGGACTAGGAGGTGTGGTCTCTCCTTAGAAGAGGTGTGTCGCTGGGGGAGTAGGCTTTGAGGACTCAAAAGCCCACCTCATTCCCAGTTAGCTGGCACCTTTCCTATTTGATTCCTATTTTCAGAAAATGATGCGAGCTTTTGGCTACTGCTGCAGGCACGGTGCCTGGTGCCTGCCTGCCTGCTGTCATGCACCCGACTAATAGTCACAGACTCTAACCATCTGGAAGGACAAACCCCAATAAACTCTTGCTTTTGTAAGTTGCTTTGGTCTTGGTGTCTTAGCACAGGAAAAACAAACAAAGAACAAAGAAAAGCAGAGTCCATTAGGAGCTGTCTTGAAGGAAGTGGATGAGCATTTAATTTCACATCCTAGAGAAACATCTTTAATTCTACCCCTTTCTGCCTCTTGATTCTCCTTAGGAGAGAAGCAGAGATGCCCCCAAGGCCAAGGGCAAGCTCTTCAAAGAGGAGGGACAGGGTCAGAGCTACTTAAATCCTTCCCCAGAATAAACACTAGTCACTTCCCTCTAGTGGCAGAGGTATGCAATTACATCGCCGCCAGCCTTCCGCTTCTTCCTATCTGCAGTCATGGAAAAACCTCAGAGGACAGTAAACTTAGATGAAAGCCAATGTCAAGCCAGTCAGTGGAGCAAGGCAAAGAAAAACAAAGCCTTGAGCTTTTGGAAAATAAAGCAGTATTAAACATTTCCATAGTGTCACGTATTATGAACCTCAGCGTCACAGAGAGAGCAAACCTTAATTAAATGCGACCTCACTGCAAGTACTTAATACTGACTTCAGTGTCATCGGAGCACAGGCAAAGCAGTCCACATGATAAATAGCTTTTTGCTTCCCTAAGTTTTTGTAATGGATGAGGCTCATTAGTTTACATAATCACCCCAAAAGTAGGACAGCGCTCCTACTGTCACTGCGGTGAAATATTAATCCTACCAAGCCAAATATTTGACATGATCTGCTGGGCTTGAGAATTTTCCTTCGACCATTAACTTCTTAGAGGTAGGAGGTGGCGGACGAGAAAGAATGAAAAAAAAACTCGCATTTTCCATAGTTTCGTTATGTAAGGGATTTATTACAAAGTAGTTGGGTTTTCTTTGAGAGTTACTGAAATTATCTTTAGCAGTTTATGTCCTAAACCATTTCAGCCACACCAGTGGCTTTCCCCTCTGAAAGACCCTGATTTGAAAGGCACATGGTACATGACTTGTCAGGGTACATCGTTCGCTACCCAAGGAGGAAGGAAGGGAGGGCCACCAGAGCCACTGTAAACGGACGACTGACGGCTCACATGATCAGTCACACAAAGGTAACACATGCCACCTCCAAAACAAAGAGATCTTCCTAAACAAGGTTCTCTTGCTTCTTTCACACAAACATAGCTGTACCTTTTCCTTTTAGAAAGGGCAAACCCCCAAATTTCTGATCTAAAATGTGCCCATTAAAGAGAATATTTTATTCTCCCCAGCTATTGCTCTCACAGTGCCATGAAAAAATATAGAACTCCGTATCATACTCACTGAAGACCCTGTGATGCATAAGACAGCAACCTTACACGCAGGTGTATTTTGATAGAACAAAATACAGACAGTATTGGAGAGGGCAGAATACGAGTTCGAGAAGCAATTTATTTGAGGTGGTAACAATTCACGTCAGGGACAAGGAACTTCACTGTCTAAGCACACAGTGGAAAAATTAAATAGGAAAGTCAGACTGATCTGCAAGGTTCTACTCTTCCTTCAACAGCAAAGATCAATTATGTTCCCATCTAAAGCCCAGGGTTCTCCACTGCCCTTTAAAGTCCCGCCCAGTCTGTCTCCTGCTCTAGCCTAAGCCAGAAGCAAATCCTTACCCTGCCATGAGCTCCCAAGAGCACTGGCTTCCTAGGCCACGCTCACAGCTGTGTTCACATCTGTCCTTGCTCTGCCCTCTGCTTCCCCTCTAGTACCTCTTTTCTTCTTGACCAGCATGTTTTACCCCCTTTTACATCCTGTGGAAGTGGAATCCGATGGAATTCATTCTCCTATCCTGGGCTGTTATTAGAGCTAACTGCTTTCCTCTGTGTCTTCCCCGAGGGAAGACCATGGCAGCCCAGGCTCTTCTGCTGGGTCATTATTGACAATCCGTAAGTACTGGTAGGATGAATAAGCAGTTCCACAATGTATGTCTATAGACAGGTGACTTCAGATCTTTTTCAGAAGTAGGGAGGATACAAGAAATAAAGGAGGCTGAGGCTTTCATGCCTGCTATGTTATGTACCGTAACTACTTACTACTTAGAGTCTTTGCTTCCATACTTGAACCTGTGGCTGATATTGTTTCCTCTTCAATAATATATAGGAAAAGTGGCTCCGCACTTAGAAACCAATTCTGCCTTGATTATACCATCCCCCCACCCCAATCTCTTAATTCACACATTACTGTCTTATTTCACCGTTCACATAAGAACCCAGTTGGGCCTGCTCTCTTGCCTATTTGAATGGCCCCCTACAACCACACAGACACGATGCACAGGGTGATTATAAGATAAAGGCAAAGAAACAAATTGCAAAGCCATTCCGGGCCTACCACTCACCTAAGGCTGGCACAGAAGACTAATTGGTGAAGTAACTTGGATGGGAAAGCAAGCACAGGCCTCAGAGATCTTCAATGGACAAGAGCACTTCAATTTTCCCAGGGAGGAATTACCGTCCCTCCAGGATGTTGATGTCACAAGGCCCACTGCCCTTTTTAAATTATTATTATTTAATTTAATTTTTTAAAAAGAAAACTATCTTTTTTCATTTTACATACAAATCCCAGTTCCCACTCTCTCCCCTCCTCCCCCTTCCCACCCCTGTCCACTCCTCAGAGAGGGTAAGGCACATTGCTTTAGGGAAGATCTAAGGCCCTCCCTACTAAATCTAGGCTGAGCAAGGTATCCATCCAAAGAGAATAGATTCCCAAAAAGCCAGTAAGTCAGTAGGGATAAAGCCTGGTGCCACTGCCAGTGGTCCAGCAGTCTGCCCTGGCCACGCAACTGTCACCGGTATTCAGAGGGTCTGGTTTGATCCTATGCTGGTTTCTTCCCTGTCCAGGGGGAGTTGGTGAACTCCCATTAGCTCAGGGAAACTGTTGCAGAGGCCCACTGCCCTTCTATGAAACTCTTTCTCTTCACATTTTCACCATTTACCTCTCTACTCTGCCCTCTAAAAAAATCCCCAAATGCAAGCAGCCTATGTGCTGACTGGCGTCCATCAGCCTTCAGTGGCTGTACATTTGAGTTCTCCGGCGCTATGCTTATGTTCATTTGCCTTTGAATCCACTTTCCTGGTCTTCCTTCCAGTCAGTCCAGGGTGGGTCTTTTCCAGCCACTTTGTAGGAGATATCCACATGAAGAGTCTCAGAACTCTGTAAAGCAGTCACTTCAGTCTGCCCCCTGGCCTAGAAGCTTCAAGCTCACTTCTCTAGCCTCACCCTTTCCAAGGAACCCAAACTGGTGATGGTGACAGTGTTGTTACCAAAGCTTGCATTTTACACCAACAAAGTCATGACCCAGTTTCCTTCCATGAGGCTCCACACCAGATGTCCTGACTACTGCAAGAATTCTCTATCAGACAAGCTGGGAACTAGCCTTCATTTAGCTCATTTCCTCAGTGCCCTCCTCTGACACCCAAGTGGGTGAGTCCTTCACATTCTCTTTAGAATACAGCTGAGTCCATCTGCATCCCCCACTTCATCTAAGCAGTGTGCCCTCTCTCCAGCATTGCAGGCAGAGGAAACTTCCCAAAGGCAAGGCTAAGCTATTATCCCTTACCTAAGAAAGTCAAGTGCTTCCTACCTAACTTAAGGGAAAACGCAGCTCAACTGGCTTCCTCAGACTGACCCTACAGAATTGTCTGCTCCACCTTCCCAGCAAGCTGTGCCCACAGCACCCTTCTCTGGGTTGCTTGTACCATGCAGCTCTCTGTTAGTCTTCCTGTCCTTCATTCTAGCTCACACAGCGCTCATCCCCAGAAAGGGGAGTCCCCTCTCTAGCTTCTATCTGTAACTTTTCTCAGCTCACTAATATATTTATGGTATAGCATGTAGGTACATCTCTGTGCCTACTAAAATGTAAGTTCCATGAAAGCAGAGACCTTCTCCATTCCACTGGATCCTTGATTGATAGTAAATGAATCAAAATCACTTCTTGAAATGAAGGTTTGTATGACTTTTCAGGGTACATGCTACTGCCACTGCTTCTTTGTGTCATTCTTCAATGCATCTAACAAAAAGCTGAAAGATGTGTGGCCCAGAATTCCTCTCCTGCTTCTCTGTACACACACACACACACACACACACACACACACACACAATTTTACATTATAATATAATATCCATTAGCTGATATTATAGGTGATACCTTGGACCACCTTGTATTTCCCTGAAATCTCCATCTTGCATATATTTCATAATAGTCATGCAATAAAAATATCCCTTCTGCCATGAAATCACAATATGATATAAGAGAAACAGCAGAAAACGTCCCTGCCCTTTCCATTGGCATTATGGCAACTATTTAATCATCTTCTCTGTCCCTGACACTTACTCTCTGTTAAACTTATACAAAAATTAGGGCTCAAGGCCAGGTGAGATGGCTTAGAAGGTGAAAACACTTGCCACCAAGTCTGATTCAATCCCAGGGACACACAGGGTGAAGAGAGTTGGCTTCTGCAAGTTGTTTGTGTGTGTGCACGCACCCTTACATACACACATTGAACACAGAATGAAGAGAGCTGACTTCTGCAAATTGTTCACATACACACATTGAGAAAACAAGGACTCAGAGGGATTATGCAAATGGCTTCAAGCCTCTTAAAATAAATAATAAAGCAGCAAGTAACCAACCCACATGTGCGGAAGAAACAGACATGATGCTGGGATGGGCTGAAGCCAGGTGACGCTGCATCCTTGCACCTTACGTTTATGTCCCCCCAAAGCTACCGCTGTGGGAAAAAGAAAGACTAAAGGTGATGATAAGGCAAATAAAGCCAAGGTGCAGGAGAAGCTTCTTACAAGATCTGCAGGGTTGTTTGATAACCGTGCTCCCCCAAAGCCAAAGCCCAGGCCTAAAAAGGCCCCAGCTAAGAAGAGAGAGAGGGTACCAAAGGCAAATGGGGAAAACTGATGCTGTCAAGGATAGGACCAACCCTGTAGAAAACAGTGGTGCTAGGGTTGGGGCAATGATTCAGCAGTTAAGAGCTCTGGCTGCTCTTCCAGAGGACCCAGGTTCGATTCCCAGCACCAACGTGGTGGCTCATGTGGTGGTCTGTACTTCTGGTTCTGGGAGATCTACTGTCCTCATCTCCTTGGGCACTTTGTGGTACCCAGATATATACCCAGGCAAGATAGCCATAGATATAAAATAAAAATAAATTTTAAAAGGAAATAGCAATGACAGATGAGTCACAGAGAATCGAAGGAATGGAAGAAACTGTGGAAGTGTGTGCATTTTAATGACTGTTGATGGCTGGGGTATGAAGAGCTTAAAATACCAATTTTAATCAAGTTTCATCAAAAATGTAGAATTTTCTTTTACTTTCTTTAATGCTACATTGTTAGTACATATAATACTTCAGTGTTCTTTAGGGAAGGGACATATCTCACTAACAGAATATCTCCCAAGCTGGATGGATATGAGAAAAACACCTTTTTCCCCCTTACTCCCAGGGAAAAATGCCTTGAAGTTGACACACAAGACCACCCTGGTACAAAACGCCTTTTATGTGAGGAAAGGCAAGCTTCACTTTCACAACCTCTTTTCCCTTTGCCATCAAAATAGACATTCCGCCCTTAAAGCTCCAGAGACCTGCTGATACTCACTCCTCTGGAACTAACACTGCCGGTGTGTCAGGGATCTGGTCTTTACAGTGACAGCCCTGAGAAGATTTCCCTCAAAAGAACAGTGGCTCCTTTTCTAAAAGACCATGGGTCTTCAAATTGGTCATTCTGCCATTTTCATTTCATCTCCTGCAAGGCAGGGTTGGCTTGTGAAAAACTGTTTAACAACATTCTCAATGTGACATATAAGCCCTCGCTCTAAACATCCCGTGTTCAACAACATTCTCAACATGACATACCGGTCCTCTCTCTAAACATCCCGTGTTCAACAACATTCTCAACGTGACATACCGGCCCTCTCTCTAAACATCCCGTGTTCAACAATATTCTCAACGTGACATACCAGCCCTCGCTCTAAACATCCTGTGTTCAACCTCATTCTCAACGTGACATACCAGCCCTCACTCTAAATATCCCATGTTCAACAATGTTCTCAACATGACATACCAGCCCTAGCTGGTTCTTGCAAAAGGAAAGTTATTCAAAAGGTCTGAGTGAGGAGGAATATAACCTTCGAATCACCTCTAAGACAGCCTCTTAAATTCCAGCTGCTGTCAAAGCCAGGACAACCAGATCCAGTCACATATGGTTGTCTGAAACCATGGAGAAAACAGACTTCAAAGAAAACTGACATTGAGTAATGACTCCTAGACAAAAACTTTGTTTTTGTTTGTTAGTTTGGTTGGTTTGTTTTGTTGTTTGTTTTTCTCTTTTTTTTAAACCAGGGACCTTATCCATATGACATTAACCACAGACATCTTCCAAAGCCTTTTACTGAAGAAGCTACATGCAGTTATGTAGAACACATGGAAAATTCACTGGTAGCTAAAGGGTTGGGTGACTGGACTGTGTGTCCTTCCCATGCAATGATCCCAGTCTCATGGTCAAAGCAAAACTCACCATGGAGCATATTCGAGAAAAATTCCATATAAATGTTGTGTGCTAAATAAAAGCCATAAGCCTCTGACGAATGGGATAGCATTCCTCAACACATATTTTACTGTACTCCAGATTGACATTAAAATGAAATCTAACTCGACAGTGAGCTCAGTGCCGCTCGGGCAAATTAATCGCCAGTGAAAGGGCACAGGGCTCCTACAGTGGTTGCAGGCAGGCAACCGCCTTTGAACAAATTGCAGATAGGCGCTGTAATGAGGGAGAAAATATGAGCTAACATAACTGTAGTCAAATCAGTTCCTACAGAAGGCAAAGCGCATTAACTGATGTGATGATATCTGCCGCCAAAATACCAGCCAGGGAGAACAAGAGGCTGTCAGAGAAAGGTGCTGCTTCTTTGCCAAGACAGCCCAGGGACAGGCTTTGCTGCAATACGGCATTCTCAGGGGGAGCGCAGGTTTTCTTTCTAAATGCCAGCTCTTTAAGTGATTTTTATTGATGTCAATTTTTTTAAAGGACTCACGAGTTATCCCTGACTACCAACAAGAGATTCCACCTGCTTGTCATGATGGCTTCAGCTGCACTCACCTTAATAAATAGAAATTTCCTGTCACCCTCAACTACTCTTTCATGACCATGGGATACAGGCAACAGTGTCCAGATCAATTCATATCACTCAAGTGCATGGCTAAGCAATCTTTCAGGCAAGGGAGCTACTTCACTAAGTCTTCGGTAGAATCAGTTTAGGACCTCCAGGCAGAAGAGAAGATGGAGATGTTGAAGGCCAGCACAGGCTTCCACAAACATACACCCATAGTCCAGAATGGGATATGGCTGTTGGAGAAAGAATGTCCCACCAACCAAAGCTAGACATGCAAGGTTACAGAAGAGATCAGACCCTGCAGGGCCTTGCCACTCGCCCATTTAGGAAACTCTTTTCACAAGTTATTTCCTCCTTATCTTTACGATGGAGGTACCAACATCATGTAGTCTACCCACTTCATCCTCTCAAAGTTGAGACCTCAAATCACTTTGGGGCTGCTTCAAACATTACAAACAAATGATCGGGCAAAGTTCAAATGATCAGAGTTAAGAAAGTTAAGAAAGACCTTATTGGGCTTTCACTGGGTTTGCAGTAGAGCTAGAACATGGGAAGAGTCTCTCTCTGCTCTAGAGAATGTTTCACAATTATGGAGCCAAATTGATTCTGGCAGAGCCTTGGAGTGCTTCATGCATCTCTGGGAGCCCAGCCACCCGGCAGTCCTCAGAGCCTAAGTGGGTCAGAGAGTCTCCCTGGGGAACCGAAACCTCAGATTTCAATGGGGGGAAAATCAGCCTGGCTCTACTCTGCATTTCCTCTTAACCACAGAAATTAATTCGTGGAATGATGGACATATGTCTTTTATGCACAGCGAAGTGGGAATGATTTCCAGAGCATCCTCTGGGTGGCTATGAAAACACTGGGATTTTTGTCACTGATACAATCCCTCAGGTTCCGCACAGGCATCTTGGTCCTGATTTGGGGCGACAGTCTACAGAGTGGGTGCTGTACACAGAGGGTGAAGAGCCACCCTCTCCCATCCATCACCACAGTAAGGACTGCTGAGTGAATAACCGAGTTTTTATGCACTGAGTCCAAAATAGAGCCTCAGAACCCTGCTCAACACACAATTCGCCATGGGGCCATCAACACGGCAATCAAAAGGAAACATCTAGCATCAGCAGTCCTTAGAATAATAAGTCATTTATTCATCCATCTGTATTCATTATGCATTATTCAAGTGTCTTTTCAAAAACTTTTTTCTACTTTCAGAGGATGAAGGCACTACTGTCACATAATTTTATTTTTCAAATCAATATATTCCACTATTCTCTTACATTTGTAACTGGCATTAAGAAGCTTAAAAATAAACAGTGCTTATCCAAGTCACTCATTGTATAGGGTACATGGGAATGGCAATGGATTCCAACATTTGGCCTGAAGAAACCACATATTTATAACCAAATAAGCTCCCCCACGCTCATGTGCACTGATCTTGGAGGGTCACCCCAGTGACCTCTCATTTCTTGAGAAATGCAGTCTCTCATTTCTTGAGAAAACACAAGGCAGTAACAACAAACCAGTAGCCTGGTCAAAAGACACCTTGTGGTCTCCCTCCTTGTATGAGAAACCCTCCTATCTGCTAGAATTCCTTGGGTTGCTCCTAATATCAACAGGAGAGGTCTCTCCTCAACTCACCTGAACAGATCAGTGTAGGACTGCCAGAGCCTTTGTTCTGGGACTGCGGGCTACTTAAAGCTTTAAAGGGTAGCTGAGCAGAGTGAGATGTGGAAGGTGAGGCCAGGCATGATGTCACAGAATTATCTACATTCCAGCCCTCTATTAGGTCACTGATGAAAAGCAATGTGTTTAGACCAGAATCTAGAACTCACACTTTTCAATGTGCCACCATAACAAGGGCTACATTATATGATGCTGTCACGTTTTCTGACGACTGGCTAAGATCATCAACCATTAACTTAAACATTCCTTATAAACTTCAAATCAAGAAAAGACACAGACAGTCTGGTGTGGTGATATATGCCTTTAATCCCAGTACTTGGGGGACAGAGGCAGAAGAAGTCAAAGACCAGCCTGGGCTACATAGTGAGTTCTAGGCCATCTAGAGCTACAAACAGGTACCCTATCTTTAAAATAACATGGTTTCAAAACCAAAATGTTTTCTTTCGTCAAAAAAGATCAACTGTGCTTCATTGTGCCCCTGAGCATCAGAGAGTCTTAGTGAAATATTGACATTAGGAATCTTACTCAAGGGTCAAATGTAAAAACATCCGAGATAAAATCTGAGTTCTTGCTCAACTTCCTTTTAACAAAGCGAATACGATACTTATATTTTTGTTATATGCTCTGTGGGTCAAAGTTTTAAATATAACTCAGTAATCCATTGTTGTACTGTAGCTGGGTACAGCTACCAGGCCAGCCTTGGCACACAGGGCACTGACCTCTGCCAGATGTGAATATCCAAAGTGCTGTCAAAGCTAAACATTTACATCTGGCTCCCCAGATGTGATTAAGAAGTGACTGAACAGGTTTTTTTGTATCTAAATAGAATTTCATGCCCGGCCAAGTATCTTGAAGCTAGGGAGGCAGTTTTCTCCTCAAATGACTTTACACACACACACACACACACACACACACACACACACAAATCTAGCATCACAGTTCATGACAATGACTTAGCCTTGACAAACTAAAGAGGACAACACTCCAAAGTATGCTGAACGATGCATAACAACTGCCTATATTCCTAATCTGCAGGCTGTCCTAAACTAAAAACAGTCTAAATATATACAGCCTCACACTGTTAATGGCTTCTCACGCTGCCAGGCTAGTTGAGTTTTAACAGCTGGTTCTCACAAAAGCCCAAAGACATTCTTTAGCAATGTCTACAGAGCACTAACCGAGTGATTATTACCAGAAAGCCAACCTGATGTGGTTAACGACCCTCCAACCCACATGACCCATGGTAGGTTCTACAGCTCATTTTTAGAAGTAGAAAATCAAAATAATGATGTCCTTGCACCCACAATGAAGGACCCTTCTCTAGCTAGGAAATCTAGAAGGTAGAGGCTCCAGTCGGAGCTTTGACCATCTGAATGCTTCTCTAGGTCAGAGCCCTGGGTTTACTTCCTTGTGACTGGATTCATGAATTCTTAGAGCAAGGTGCAACTGAACACACTTGTGTTGATCTTCCAGCTAATATCTGGCCATAGCACCTGTTGTTCCTGACTCCCAATCTAAACCATGGAACAGTGGTGGAGCGCAGGTTTAGAAGAGCACCTGCCTCTTGACTCACAATTAGAAATGGACCCCAGATCTCTGCTGATGCCTCCCTACCTTTATTCATCTTAGAACACCACCCCCAGCTCAGGCTATGACGCCAGGACATCCCTACTTGGTCTGGCCACCACCAGTAGGACTGACATCACTCAACACAAAACAATTATCTAGCTACACAACCGATTTTTCTCTCTTCTATGTGTATGTCACAATTCTCCTTGGCTATCTATCTTCCAGTGGGTCCCATTAGCTCTTCCTAACCCTGTCCATGGTTCCCTTCCTCTTCTAACGCCACCTTTCCTTTTCTGTTCTCTGGGCTTTTCTGTGCATCCCTTCTTCCACTGCATTCAGCCCAAGCTTCTCCAGTGTAATAGTCCTGACGAGCTACCATTTTTTCAAAATAAAACCCTCCAGACCCTTCCTAAAGCTAAAAAAGCAAATAAGCAAAAACCAAAATCCCTCAAGACTGACATATGAGAGTATACAGTCTAATCCTAACCCCCCTTTTCCATGAAGCCCCCTCTCTGCTCTTGTGGCATTATACAAGCTCCTCAGGATGTGGCTCATTCTCATCCCTGAACATGCTGCCACCAGTCCTTTGATGTCTGTCCCTCTGTTCCTCCTAAAGGATGTTCTCTCCTCCTCTCTGCGTACTCCCTAGACATCCATCCTTCATAGTCAGGTTCAAATCCTGATCCTGCACGTGATATCCTCTGGTGACACCACTCATGTGACAATCCTAACACAACTCAGTGGCTGCAAGTTTTCCACACTAAGAACATCCTTCAATAAATTTTCTGGCCAACTGACTAATATACTTCAGCTTACAAAGTTTGACAAAGAATCCCAAAGCCACAATTTCGCCTGCTAGAAAGGCAATTTTAGGGCTAACTTTTTTTAGTAGACATGAGACTCCTCCCCTTTTACAATTCACATGAGAGCTTCCTAACCTTGTATATGCTTAAGCAGCTGTGTGACTTCTAGAGAGAGGAAGAGAATGGAAGGGTTCATTCTATTTAACTAGAAAGATTAATTCTGCTTCTTGCACTATGTTAAAGGATCACAATAACGTCAAGACATTTTCATTTCATTTTCCTTCACAATCGAACTTCAAAGTGGTGTGATGTGGCAGTTCCCTCTGTGTGCTGTGATTACCGTTAATGAATAAACTGCCTTGGCCTGTTGATAGGGCAGAACTTAGGTAGTTGGAGAAAACTGAGCTGAATGCTGGAAGAAGGAAGGCGGTCAGAGAGACATGATGGAGCCGCCACCGAGATAGACGTGCTGAAACTTTGCTAGTAGGCCATGAGCTCATGGTGATGCACAGATTAACGGAGATGGGTTAAATTAAGATGTAAGAGATAACCAATAAGAAGCTAAAGCTAATGGGCCAAGCAGTGATTTAATTAATCCAGTTTCTTTGTGATTATTTTGGTTTGGGGCATCTGGGACAAATAAGTGGCTCCTTGCAACAGCGGTGAGTAAAATGGTGCCTCAAAATAAGCAAGCAATGTAAAAATTTATAGACATGTGTGTAGTGGTATTTCATTTGTATTTTAATAAAGCTTGCCTGGAGTTGAGAGAGAAAAACAGCCCCAGTGGTCTGCCTTACAGGCCAGGCAGTGGTGACACACACCTTTAATCCCAGTAGTCACACTAGCTTGCCCTAGAAACCAGGCAGTAGTGGCACACACCTTTAATCCCAGCGCTAGAGAGGAATATAAGACAGGAGAAGACAGCTCTCAGGTAGTCTCATTCTGAGATTCCTGGAGGCAGGGTCACCATTTTGGACTGAAGTACAGGTAAGAGCCAGTGGCTGGCAGTTTTGCTTTTCTGACCTTCAGGTTGAAGCCCAATTTCTGTCACTGGGTTTTTATTAATCATGCTATACATGTGATTTTAGAAACGCATTGCACTAGCTGATTATGTCCAGACAACATGAACAAAAACAACATTGAAGTTTCCAAAGGGCAGAAAATGGAAACAAACTGCCTCTGGAAACAGGAACCAGAAAGGGTTCTGAGTTCTGAGTTCAAATGCAGTCACTGCTATCTCTCAAGATACCGAGGGAGAAATCAGTTCAATGAATTAAACACCATGTTCTCTTCTCCCACTGTGCAGGCACGGGCACAGCATGTGACTGTCATTGCCACACCTGCCTCTCACACTTCAGCTGTGCTAACTCTCTGGCTATTTCCCAGACACATCTGAGAACTCCCTGAGGGAGACATGGGATCCTTCCAATGGTCTCCTCCCTAGGACTATTCCTAGCTCTCAGAAGCAGAGGGACTGCTGAGTAAATTGGGAAACACGAAGGGCCCATTAGTGGGGTAAGAAGTTGGCAGCAGCAGCCCAGGTAGCCAGTGCCATGATATTCACAGCACAGGCCTGCAGCAGGAGAGGGCTGGGAGGCTGTGTTACCTCATCCATGTACTCTTTTGCATGTAACACGTCAGGCAGCCACTTTGCAAATGGAAACCATGACCTCTTGAGAGAAGTGCCAACGTACTGTCTTTGAGATAGGAAGAGCTGCATTTCTCCATGCAGATAGACAAATCTAAAGTATAGAACAGGATCTAATATCTAGAAATTATAAAAGCCCAATATGAAAATAGGGCAAAATCCCCCTGGCACACCGGTCATGTTCTCATTCTTTAAAGATCTATCCTTTTCTCCAAAGCATCCACAGTTCCTACCCATGTCTGTGCCTGAGAAACAGTGGTCTGTGAAGCATCTCTGAACCATCACTAGGATCATCTTGTGCTGGGCTCATCTTTCTAGAAAAAGGCTGGGTGATCTAGCGAAAGGAGATCCAGGCTAAGAATAGGAAAGCTGGTCCATACCCCATGGTCACAAGACTCCTGATGGAGCCCTTGCTCTTGCTCCCACTACACACTGTGCTGCCTTCATTGGGCCCACTTGATCACAGTCAGAGGAAAGGTCCGGCCACCAGCGCACCTGCTTCCTAGGGCTGCTCTAACACATCACTGCCAACTCAGGAGATTGGGGGGGAAAGGAAATCTACTTTTGCAAGTTCTGGAGGCCAAAAACCAGTATCAAGAAAGCCCAAATCAAGGTGACAACAGGCCATGGTCAATGAAGGCTCTAAGACAGAATCTGTCCCTTGCCTTTTCTAGATTCTCCATGTGGTAAATCTGCCTCTCTTACTGAACACGTGTATGCATGCGTACACAACTGTGTGACTGTTGCGTGTCAATGTTGGATGTTCCTTCAACTGAACTCCACTTTATTTATTTATTCACTTACTTACTTTGAGACAGGTCTCTGACTGTATCTGGAGCTCCCTGAGTCCACCAGACAAGCAAGCCCTTGGGATTCTCATTAGTCTCTTCAGCCCTGGGATTATACAGCTACCACATTCAGCTTTTTACAACATTGTGAGGAATTCAACCTCAGGTCCTCATGCTTGTACACCAAACACTTTACCAGTGGAGAGGAGCAGTCTCCCCACCACCTCCCTGCTCTCTCGGAAGAACTCTGAGATTGAATTGAAGGACTACAGGATAATCCTGTAGGAAGGAGAGATCTCTTCCTTCCAAGATCCTTACAGTAACCACATCGGCTAAGGCTCTTTTTTCTTCATGTAAGATATAGTTTTATCAGTTAGGATCTGGTATCTTCGGGGCCACCTTCAACTGTGACACGAAATCACCTACATTAAGTGGGTCATGTGACTCCTGCCCCTCATCGTTCTCTTAATTCTTACCATCTCAGTAGGATAGAAATTCTCTCAAGTCACATTATGCACATTAAAAGTCCCATTAAGGCTTTTATTACATTAAGTATAAAACACCACCACCTCAGTTTAGAAGGCCCTCAGTGTATTCAATTTTTAGTTGCCAACATTAGATCTCATGCAAAAAAATTTCTAACATCGTCAAGTGTTACACTTTTTTTTCCTTTTAAATTTCTAAAATAGCCAGACCTTCTGTTCGGAGAAGCTGGAGAGGAAGAATTGCATCATTAATGCTCCACTGTCAACTGCCAAGTGCTGGAATGAGTGGCATTTGTAATGTATGGTTGGTAACAGCTCCGAGTAACCCCAAAGACAAAGTCACAAAACTGCTCAAAATTGTAATGGGCTCCTCACAAACGGCCACGAGCCGCTTGCAGTCTGTCTGATTCATCTCGTCAACAGATAATCTGGAAGAACTTGATGTGCGCTGGCAATATGGATCAACCCATTCATCTCTCCAGCGAGCCTTTGTTAAGGGTGTAGCATGCTATGCACACTAGGGACCAGATGGCCAACAAAACGGGCAAGTCCCGGCTAACCTGGAGGTCTTATTTGGGTCAGAAACAATCGACACCAAGAACAGCCAATGATATATGTCAGGCGAGAACATTCACTGCAGGAAGTGTCATGAAGCAGTGGAAAGGGGGGCACGATGAGGTGTTCGGGGCTGCTCTGCCACAGTAACATTTAGTACAGACGGCAGGGGAGAGAAGCACGGGGCCCTGTGTGGGTGTCCTGTGGCTGTTCTGAACAGCAAGAGCACCTTGCTGTGCTAGGAAGCGAGGACACACTCCAAGACTAACGGGGTCACGTCAGAAGGACCCCAGAAGCAGCTTCAAAGGCTCCCCAGCGATGGATCTTAGCACAGCATGATGACCCAAAGGAGGCATAATGGTGGTGAACTGTTATATACCAAATAGGTAATAGGTATTAGGTATTTATTTCCTATTTTCTGGTTGAAAACTATATGACTTAACAGCAACATGCCTAAGATTGATGGGAAAGGAAGTTCCTTAGCTGATGAATTAGAGAGAGATTTGGCAAACTGTTACAGATTTCAGTACCAAAACCTCATCCAAACAAGGTCATCAATGAATGTCAAACCCAGGGCAGGTCAGGGCAGGTAACTTTTTTTCCCCCCGGTGGAAACATACTCACAGGAACTTAAAATGTCTCCCTAGTAGTGTTTAGGAAAATAGAAGGGACATGAATGGAGGGAACTTTAGGCACAGGGCTTTAGGACTCCTGAAGAGGCCATGTAAGACCATCCCTGCTTGTTCTTGCCAGGTATTGGGCTTCCAGCTTCCCGGTAAGGAATATTTCCACCCAGTCTCACCAAGTATCTTGAACCTGGGTCTGAACAGGAGGGACCCACTGCACAGCAGAGCTTGTGGCTAGGTTAGTCCTTCACTACAGAGTGGGGACACACATCCAAACTGTCAACATTCAGAAAAGCAGGGAAGGGGGGAAAGGATAAGTTTATCGGCTAAAAGAGGTAAAGGCATGTGACAATTCAAGGGAATTTTTGAGTTTTAATTAGGTCCTGAATTAAAACAAAACAAAACAAATAGACAAAACAAAACAAAAGCAACTTTTAGGCCTTAATGGCAGAACATTTACCTAGGATGCACAACACTCCAAATTTGATGCTTAGTACCACTCAGAATAAAAACAAATACAAATAAAACTTTTATAGATGGTTGTGCCCCCTCCCCCACCAAAAGGCCCAAATAAAGACCCTTGATATCACCACTATTATAATGGCTGGTTGGGGGGTAAAGTAATCACACTAAGGTTAGGAAGGAAAACACACTTCTTCCTAGGAAATGTGTGCTAAAATATTCAAAGGTTATGACTGAGACATCTGAAAACTACTGAAATACATACAGGAGACGAAAGCGAAGGAAGGAAGGGGGCAGCGGACAAGCGTGGTGATGGCTAGCTGGACAATTAAGGCAGTTGACTACAATACTCTTCTAAAAGTTTTGGAGACTTGAATTTTTGTTTTTTAATTAAAGAAATAAGAGGACATTCCAGGAGTAGAAATCCATTAGGCTCCAACACTGAAACCTGCTTAGAATAGTCAAGAATAACCAATGTGGCCCAAGAAGATGAATGGGGCAAGCTGGGAAACAGGATATGAACAAGGGTGGGAGGTCACTGGAAGTTTCTGAGCAGAAGACTACTCAGCACTCCCAGAAGAGCTGGAGAGAGACAAACAGAGCACACAGGCTGACTAAGCAGGAGGTCCAGTGGAGGCTATCACAAACATCTACAGCTGAGTGACAGTAACCAGACTAAGCTTGTTTACTACTCCCTCCCTTCCCTTCCAACTCCTATAGGCATTTGAGAGTAATTCTCAGACATCCAAATGTGTAGCCTTTGAACACTTTAGCGTGTTTTTCCTGTGAGTGTGTTTTCCTTTCCAAACATAAGAGAAGGGGAGTGAAGTCCATAATAGAGGAGGGTGCACTGCCTTTGTTTCCCATTTTGTGTTAATCTACCCTGACCAAAAGCAACTTATGTGGGAAGGGCTTATCTGGTTCACAGTTCCTGTTAGAGTCCATCACTGAAGGGAGGCCAAGGCATTAGGAACCTGAAGAAGACGGTCATATAACCACAGTCAAGAAGGACCAAAGGGCAAAGGGAAACTGAAGAAGCTGGTCATACCACATGCACAGCCAAAAAGGAACGGAGTATAATGAACTAATGCATGCATGCTGGTGCAGAGATCTCTTTCTCCATTTGTATACCGTCCAGGACCCCTGCCCAGGGAAAGGTGCTAGCCACAGTGGGCTAACATGTGAGCCTCACACCAATCAAGATGATTCCCCCACAGTCACACACAAGTTCAATTTAACTACATATATCCCAGTTGAGTCTAGACTGTGTCATCTTGACAAAGCTAACCACGACATACCGTTAATAGGACTTCTCAATCATTGTCAGACATACAGACCCTCACTGACACGCATGTGCACACTAAAAGAAAATTTCAAAGGCAGGACATTAAAGATGACCTGTAAGCCAGGCCCAGGGGCAAGAGAATTGCTGTGAGTTCAAGGCTAGCCTGGTCTATATAGTGAGTACTAGGCCAGCCAGAGCTATATATATATAGTAAGACCCTGTTTCAAAACATAAAACAAAGCAAAAACCCAAAATAAACTGATAAAAGTAATGAGTTTAGGACTCAGAACCTGGTCTAAGGTGGATACATCTTTATTTTACTTAAAGAGCAGTGAAAAATAAATTTCTTATCTATAGTGAGAAAATCAATGCTCCTCTCACATTGAGGTATCTCTATGTCTTCTTGCCTATAATCAGTGATGGTTCAGTTGAGTAAATGCCAAGGAAAAGAACGTAGAAAAGTAGAAGAATTCCATGAGCTGCAGCTCATCTCCCTTTCTACTTGGGGCCATCAGCAAAACCATCCCATGCTCATCCAACCTCATCATTCTCTGTCACATGCAATTAGAATCTGCAGCATCTTCGGTAGCAAGATTGGACTTTGCCGTTCATCTGGAATGCTGGGTTTCCAAGAACAATACAAAGCTGAGAATATTAAAACAGAGCACTCATCTGGGAACAGTTCACAAATGTTCCCTAATTAATTCTCACAACACCCCCAAGAGGTATTATTATCCATGCTACTGCAGGGGAACCCGAGAGCTTTCTCCCCCTTCAATTTTACATTTGTATGACTCCTCGAGCTGAGATGCCTCTGTTCTAGACTATATCACCATCTTATGTTTTCACAGAATATCACAACTTCATTCTCTAATCAGCACAGTGGGTGTTAATGGCTGTATCCACATTTCTTAAATACTGGAAACAGGTTTTTTTTAATGATGTAGAATGCCATTTTTTTTCTAGTCACAAAGTGGAACACGGGACAGAGCCTTGAGCTCACCACACGCAGAAATGTACAGACACAGACGCACACACAGACACAGATGCACACACACACACACTTGGTTGGATGGAGACACATATACATATACATATTTGACAAGGTAGATATTATTTTAATTTTCTTCTTCTTTTATTTTCTTCACTTACCAAAAGAACAACCAGTAAAAGATAACAAAGAGATAATGGTGATAGCTTCATACAATACTTTAAATATAAACCCAAATTCAAAGAGTGAGCTCAGTGGAGTAGTCAGAATATTTGGGCCATGAAAGGGGTCAATAATGGACAGAGCTGCCAGGGCCAAAGGAAAGGTCCTGGCCCTTGCAAATGGAATGGCATACTTTTTTTCGGTCATGAAGAGGAAGGACATTCTCCTAATAGGGCTCAGAGGACCTGCCAAAGGTCACAGCAGTGGTGAGAACATTGCTACCCCAGGCAGCAGAAGGCCGGCCCAGCTAAGGGAGCTCACTGGCTCCATCCTGCTCAGTTTGCAACAGCACAGCTCTTGGGAGTTTCTGGGACCCATGGCCTGGCTGCCAAATGAACCCAATCTGACCCACATTACAACATCTAGACTCTCTAAAAATAATATTAAGAGGTGAAGGGGGCAGAGGATGGAATAATGCA
The DNA here is from genome assembly GCA_001685095.1 of Ellobius talpinus. Lineage (NCBI taxonomy): Eukaryota > Metazoa > Chordata > Mammalia > Rodentia > Cricetidae > Ellobius > Ellobius talpinus. The sequence continues at coordinate 21,733 of LOJH01009491.1, forward strand.
TGCAGAACCAAGCAGCGGTTTTTCCAGATTGACAAAATCCCTCTATCTAAATGGAGTATTATATTCTGAAAACATAATTGCAGTGAATGCAAGCGGCGGCTGGGGGGAAAGGGTGACACAGCATGTGTATGCTATCGAAGAGCAACGAGGCTCTGCAGCCAGGTGCTGAGGAAAGGACCACAGCAGAACATTCCACACACTGGGAAACAGGAAGAATCTGGAGTTTTAATCTAGGGGGTGACAAAGTGCAAGAGGCACGCTATAAAGGCAAACATGATCTGGACCTGGGTAAAGTTGAAAATCCAAACTCCAGGCCTCAAATGTCAAACAAATACAGTTCCCCCTCCTAGGCACAGTGTCTGTGTGAGAAACACCAAGAGTACCACCAGACACGAGGCGTGCTCTCTCTACTAATGCTGGAAATTAAGCCACTGCACACTGCAAACACCTAGATTGCTGATTTTGGTGTTTAACCCATGTCAGTAAGCAGGAAAGGTGAATGTAAAAATGTAAGCAAGTGACAGGCAAACATAGCCACCAGGACAAGTGACTGGCTGCTGCTCCTAGGGTCACTGACACAAGCAGACACACAGAGGGTCTGCAAGGACTGATGTACTCCTGAGACTCCATTGTCCTCAAGGCCTTGCTTGTCATCTAATCTTGTAAGACTTTGTCCCCTAATTAGATTGTGTTTCTGTACAGCAAATAAGCTTATGAAGTTATGATGTCCATTAATACATAATACATAAATATGTGCATATATACATACATAGTTAAGCTAGGTGTGGTGGCACACATCTTTAATCAGGACCCTGAAGGGTAAGATTTCAAGTTCAAGGACAACATGGACTCTATAACAAGAACGACTATGTTCCAGCAAAACCAAAGGAAACCATGCCTGTTTTACGCATGCTCATCCATTGTACACGCCACATGAAATCTACGACCCCACACTCATCCCTTCCAGGGAACCACAGAGATGCGTTCCTCCTTTGCATCCTTACAAACACAAGCTGTCTCCCAAAGGTGATGCCTATTACAAATGTGGCAAGGATGGAACAGCTGAAATGCAAACAGGCTTGTCCACATTGCCTCTGCCACCTTTTCAGTGACATCTGAGGCTCTCTTCCTTCCCATCTCTGCTTGAGCCACGCCCACAAGGTCGGCACAGTGTGTACCACAAGCATCATCTCTGGCTGGCAGAGCCACTCTGCACACACAGACTGCATTACATCGACTTAGTGCTACAGAGTAATTCAGAAATAAATCTCGGGAACATATAAGGCAATTCATTACACCATCACATTCACAAAAGCACAGGAACTAGCATCCTAGAGTTCAGAGAAACTACCATCTGCTGCCAGCTTTTTCAGATTTGTGCAATGTCCTCTTCGAAGCGAAAAGGGGAGGGCAAGCTGAAAAGACAAGTGGCTGTATTCATCCTAACAGCAAACGCAATGGAAAGGGTGCAGTGGCTCTGTAGTCAGGTGACACTTGAGTGAGCAGAGGACACAGTGAGGTTCCCTGTGAGAAGGAGACACAGAAGCAGAACATACTGCCGTACGCTTGGTAAGCATTATGTCTGCCCCTCACCATGGCAACAAGTGAAGGGAAGGGATCCAGGCAGCCGTGGGTACCCAGCAACATTTCCGGGAGCAAGACAAATGCTCTCTGGAAGGATTGCATTAGCTGACATTGTTCTGAATGCCCTCCCTGCTAAGGCACTGCCTGCCTTTGTTGTCCACCACTCCTAGAAACACCACATGTCGTGTTCTTGCCGCCACGATTCACACTCAAAGCTGAGACGCTACTGTTCTTAAGTTGCCACTGAGGTCGGTAATTCATAGATGGAGACTAAACATACAGGTCTAAGAAGTTCACAAGGGACTCAAGGTCACAAAGCTTGTAGGCTTTGGGATACTGACCAAGACTCGGGCATTGTCCTAGTGTTTCCATTCAAAAACTCAAATGCCTCAGGACCAGGGAGCTGACATGAATGAGTGAAAGAATGAAGTGGTATCAGCTAGGGACTAGAGAAAAGGAGCCCACAGACCAAGGGCAGGAGTGATGCATGCAGAAATAAGATACTGCCAGGGCAAACACAGACTCACCGAAGGACTTCGGTTTCTTACAAGTAGCTTCAGATCCCTCCAATAACAGCTCTCTATTCTTTTTCTTTTTGTGCATATTTGTATATGCATGCAATTGTGTGTGTGTGAATATGTGTGCACATGTGTAGAGGTCAGAGGTGTATGGTGCATGTGTAGGGGTCAAAGGACAACCTCAGGTGTCAATCTTTGATTTCCACCTTGTCTGGGACAGGGTCTTTGTGTTGATTTTCTACATTTGTTTTTTTAAACACTATCTAGTTGGCGAACTTCCAGGGACTCTGCCCTCTCCCATCCCCTTATAAGGATGCTAGGATTATAGACACTTGCACAACATGACCAGTTCTTCTTATATGGGGTTTGAGCATTCAAACCCAGGCCTCATACTTCCATGGCATATACCCACTGAGCTACCTCTCAGGCCCTTCTCTACTTTCTTCAAACCACAATCAACAACAAGGCCTTTATTTAGTATCTAGTATTGATGCCCCTCAGCTTATAATGAGGCACTGTCACAATAAAAACCATAATAAATGGCCAGAACCAACTATCTTCATGGCCTAGCGACAGCATCAGTTTGGCTTTTTCCCTTCTTGATCACAATGCTGGCTGGGAGCTACCACTCACTACTGCTGGCCAGCACAACAGACAAGATCCTACCATACACCACTAGCCTGCGAAAAGAACAATATTCAAAACTTGAAGTATGGCTCCCACTGACACATTCACTTTTGTGTCATGGAAAAGTCACCACACCACTAAGTGGAGCCATTGTAAGTTGGAGACTTACAATGCTAGGTGCTGTTCTGGGTACCAGAGAGATGGCAGAAAGTGAGGCCCACTGGTCCTTCCCTCCAGAGAACATAATCCAATTCTCTTCCTCAGTACATCATGCCTTGATTTCTAGAACCCTTTTTCAGCCCCTCACCCTAGCCCAGCACAGTCTCCAGCATATGCTGGGGTGCACCTTTCATCAGTTGTACGTCTTTAATTTGTCCTCTCCGTACTGATAACTGCTGCTCCCTGGTCCGTGTTCACATTTTGATAGCCTTTGATAGCCGGCACTTACAATTTATGGAAGAATCACAATTCAAACTCTCTATTTCAAGGTTTCAGGACCACTCTCAGACACACCTGGTACAGAACCACACGTCATGTCTGGAGCACAGACTCAAATCCTAGGAAATAATACCACAGCCACTCACTCGGCCGATACCTGTTAATGGAGCCTCTCTTGTATACGTGAGAACTGTTGAGCATTGATGAATATGTGTGTGAAGGAGACAACGTGTGCTCTCCTGGTAGAGTTCACAACACAATGACATGGATCTTCTCAGGAACAAGCACTATGTTACACAGGAAATACAAAATGTGCGTTTCAGTCACAGCTGAGAGAGATGAGGGATGTGGGAGGAGCAAGAAGGAACAGAATCCGTAAGCAGCACAGGTATCATGGGAATTTCTGAACGGCCACAGCTGTCTCAGAAGTGGAGAGGGCAGGCATGTACCGAGGACACTTAGGTCCTCAAGGTGCTTTCTGTCACACTGGCAGCTGATAAACTGATGGTCAGAATTAAATTCATACCTTACTTGTTTAGGAACTAAGGGATGTGTTAGTATCACCTCTTTTCTCAGGATGGCTGGAAGACTACAAAACAAACAGTTCAGAACGTGAGACCAGAAGGGCCTACGGTCTATCGCCTCATGTTCTGTTAGTGCAGAGCCGCCCTCGGCTGCTTCTGGGCTATGTGTGTCTCTAGCCTCCCCGAAACTGACGGTCAGGGTTGGGGGAGCCCATCATATCTTCAGAAATATTTCTGGGAAATTCTTCCTCTCACACGGGGCCCAAAGTTGTGTTGCTGGCATCTGGGCCCACACTTCCAGGCCTCGTTTCCCAGAGAGCAAGTTTGCTCGGCAAGAGAGATGTCTCGGAGCTTGCAGCTCTCATTTCTGGCTAGCTTCCTGGAAGGCTGACCTGAAGAAGCCCACAGGGACCTGCTGTAGAAGGAGAGCTGACTCAGCCATCAGTACAGCCTGCCTCCGGGGCTTTACCATGAAAGGAGCAGACTCTTCCATGACCACATTTAGAAAGTGTATGTCAGCACCTCAAAGGGTACGACTGTCAGTCTCCCTTGCACCTCCACACACACACAAGAAGGGCACAGGGGAGAAATCTGACCTGCAGCAGCCCAAGGGAGAAGAGAGCCATCAGTGGTGTCATAGATACACTGGTTTTCAATATCATAAACACATTTATATTCCTACAATTTATAGCATCAGACCATCATTTTAGAGCAGAAGCTTTAGAGGGCACTATCAGAAAAATGTGTGTCCAAGCTGCCAATCCTGTAACTCCTTCTAGAACAATCTTTATGTGTTCTGGGGCAGACTCATCACTAGGTTCTGGCTCCCAAATTCTCTTTGGTTCTGGTCCAGCTATCCATGACAGAAACCTCAGCTTCTATCAGCCACTGAAAATTACCTACTGAATACCTACAATCTACACCAATCTTTCATCAGCTTCCCTGACAAAGACTGCCATTCACCAAACCTGTTTGCTCCTTTCCCTAAATCCAGGTGAGCCCTATCTCATTAGGTGTGACCAGAATGCCATGTTCCTCGTGATGGAATGTGCACCAGCATCAACTACATGCCATTCTCTATGAACTTCCAATCCGCCAGTTAGGTTTTTGAGCCCAAGGCAGCCTTGAAGGCATGTGTTACAGACACTATTGGTCCCTGAAGTGAGCAGGTCCTTTCCAAAATCCTAGGCTGGTGAGTGACGAACACAATTCTTTGTATGGAAGCTGGTCCACTTTCACTGGATGGTGGCTATCTTAGCAGCACACAAGTTGATACGTCTCCAGCTCTTATTCATTCATCTATTCTTTAATAAACCTTTCTCAAATGTTTACTGCATTCCATTTGCTGAGCAAGGCTCTTGGGAAATAAAAGAGTCTAAATGAAGGTCACAAGGTCTACCTAAACCAGGTAATTAAAATTCTATTTAAATGATTTCATAGCAGTGTGGATGTCTGAAGTCACCGACTGTGGAGCGATGTTGAGATTTCAGCTTGAGTCTACACTATTATGCCTATCTCGGGGTTAGCATCCCTGGCTGTAAACAGAGGCAATCCCCCTTTGTGGCTGACAGTAGTGGATGGAAGTGAGTGAAGAGCTACAGTTTAGTAGACGAGGGCTTACATAACATGGTCCCAAATCAAATTAATCATATTCTTGTTTGTTTCGTTTTTGAGACGGTCTCATGTATCCCAGGCTAGCCTCAAGCTTATTATGGAGCTGAGAACATCACTGAATTTCTGATCCCCCTGTCTCTACTACCAGAGTGCAGGGATTACAGGTTGCACCATCAGGCCCACCATTATGTGGTGCTGGGGATCAGATCCAAGGCTTCGTGCATGCTGCTAATTAAGCCTGCTACATCCTCAGTAAATCCTAGTAATCTCCCCAGTAACAACCCTGTTTCTTCTACTTCATCTCCCTAATAGTCCTATCAGATCATGATTTTCAAAAAGTTGCTATTGCATTTGTTTGTGTGTGTCTGTGTCTGTGTAAGAGTGCATGTGTTCATGAAAGAGTGTGTGTGGGTGTGCATACACACAAGCCATAGCACACATGTGGAGGTCAAAGGATAACTCGCAAGAGTCGATTCTATCACATGGGTCCTGGGGATCAAATTCAGGTCACTGGGCTTGACAACAAGCATCTTTATCTGCAGACCTATTTCCTCCGCCCAGTACTGACACAATGTTTCTCAAACACACATTCCTATCTCCTAGATTGAATAGATTGGCTCTTTTCTATGTTTTGTTTTGTCCCCCATCCTACATCTGCAACACTAAACTCCTGGATAGTCCAGCTAAAACACTCTAGTTCATAAAATGTTTCTTCACAACACTTCAGAAGCTTGCCTCCCTCTGCTACCATAGCATCCTGCCTGCTTGCACTCTGAACATCATCCTGTCTTAGGAAAGACACAGAGAAGGAAAAACACTTAGAAGAAACTTCAGCATCTCATGCTTTGATCACCACACTTGGACAAATTACAAGAGCAACGGAATTCTCCAGGAAGAAAAAAACATTTTCCTATGTTTTAGGATCTATTACATCTAGATGATGCTTTATAAAAATTATTACATATAACTTTCAAGTTAAACTTTACTTTTACATTAATAAATATAATGCTATCAGTAGAAGACTAGAACCAAAGTTCAAAGTCATTAATTCATTTCCCTAATCAACGTTCCCACACATTTCCATTTAGTCTTACCTTATAAATAAGACAGAAACAAATATGTAAAACTATGTGACTACCATCCAAAGATTATAAGTTAGTATTTTCAAAGCACTTGTTATGAATGACAAATGTATTCATTTGCTTATACAAAGTAGAGTACTTATCAGTGCAAGGTTATCTTTCCCAACTGAAAGTCAACTTCAACCAAAAGACTGATTCTATGTTCTTCCTTAAGATTAAAAAGGAGGGCTGGAGAGATGGCTCAGAGGTTAAGAGCATTGCCTGCTCTTCC
>LOJH01009492.1:0-15486 GCA_001685095.1 Ellobius talpinus
CCTCTCCCATGGTCCCCATGCTCCTAATTTACTCAGGAGATCTTGTCTTTTTCTCCTTCCCATTGGGGATTTCTTTCATGGCTTGGAAACCACTGTCCCATCCCATGCAAAGTTTAAAGAAATAGACATGCACAGCGCCTGGGATCTCAATCTCTTACAAAATGAAAACAGACAGAGCCTGAATTCACCTATGTTGGCTTTGAACTCTTTGGACAGTGCTAAGGGGAAAGCTGTTAGACTTCTTCCTTATTTAAGCTGAGGACTGGTATGATTGCATTCAGGAGGCAGCGTTCCCTTTGCCTAAGGCAGTCTTCTTCACAGAGAGTACCTAATATAGGAAAAACAGTCAGCACCTCTAGGAGACAGCTGAAGGGACAAAAAAACAGCGCCTTTAGAATTTCGAGGCTGGAAAAGTATAGAAGTGGTCGTTTCTATTGTGTTTTGCACCTGGCATATGAGACTTTGAGGAGTAGCTTTCCCATGTGTTTTCTTCAGGATTGTCTTCAATATTTATGGGAGTGTGAGGGGGCCCAAGACTCTGAGTGATCTACTCTCATGATTGTTCTGGATAGAACCAACAAAGCTTTATAACCTAGGCAAGGGTATGGATGTGTCTAAGGAATTTCTAAATTTTGGGTCTATAACATTCTGGATTTCTGGCCAGAAGAACAACAACCATGAAACAAAGATAACATGGAAGCCATGCTTAGCTGATGAGCAGATGGGCCAGGTGACTGTCGGGAAAATTCATGAATAACGTTTCAGATGGATCATATACTCAGGCCCCATGATATCAGCAGTAAAGGGAAGGAGACCTGATATCACACTGCCACCTCATTGAGTCTAAGAAGTTTTTCTAAACTTTTAGGGACTTCAACTTGGCAAATGTTTTTTTTTCCCTTTCTTTCTTTTTGGTAAGTAAAATTATAAAGGGGTCCAGGAGGCACCTTTTTTGTTTTTATTTTTGTTTGTTTGTTTGTTGTTGTTGTTTTGTTTTTCAAGACAGGGTTTCTCTGTGTAACTGCTCTAGCTGTCCTGAAACTTGCTTTGTAGACCAGGCTGCTCTCACAGATATCTGCCTTTCTCTGCCTCCCAAATGCTGAGATTAGAGGCATGAGCTACCAAACCTGGCCAGAAAGGTACCTTTAGTGGAATTAAAATTAATAAAATAATTCCAGAAGGGGGCCAAAGAAATGGATAAAGGCACTTGCTTACAAGCCTGATGACTGACTTGGATCCCTGGAGTCTACATGGTGGTCAGTGAGAATCAACTCTTCTAAGTTGTGCTCTGACGTCCACATGTGCTCCATTGCATGTGTGTGTGTGTGCGTGCGCCCACGCACACACACACACACCAAACAAAAAAAGTTGAAACAGGCTAGAGAGATGGCTCAGCTACTAAGAGCAAGAATTTCAGAGGACCAAAGTGGGATTCTGAACACCCATCTCTGGCCTGTTTCTGGGGAATCCGATGCCCTCTTCTGGACTCAGAGGGCACTACACTTATGTGTGCATCACCACTATACACATAATTAAAAATATAATCTTAAAAAAATTGCGAACACATACAAATCAGGAACAACTAAAAAAAGTTTAAGATGTGAATTCTGGTGAGAATCCTAAAAAAAATTACGGATTTTGTATCTGGGAACAGAGGAAGGCCATAAACAGTTGTTAATTATGCTGGAATTCTGGCTTATGTGTTGGCAAAAAAGCTTTCTACTGGATGACTTTTTCTCCATTTCCCAGTTCCTCAAGTTTTCCTTGTCTCTCCATCATGCTTCAATAGCCTTTGAAACTGCACATGCACAATATATGTTATACATGCACACCGTGCAAATTTTTACATAAGAACGTCAGATATTAATATTTCCCTAAATGTGAAGCATTTACAATGAGCTCATCCAGAAAAAAATCACATTTAAAAATGTACTTTCTACAAACCATGTCAATTGCCCTATTTATTTGCATGTGCGGAGATCAACTGACAGCTTGAAGGAACTGGTTCTTAAGTGGTTTTAGCTGCTGTGCCATCTCACTGGCCCCATAAAGTTACAATTTTTAAAACAAACTTTTCAATTGGACTGCTATGTGGGAAGGACCGTTTGATGGTTCTGATGCTTGGTGAGACCCTGCATCCAGTGGACCCTATTAGTTTGTGTTTTGTAACTAGCAAGGTGAGTTTTGTAGCTAGCAAGTACCATATATGTGAGTGAAGGCTGATCAGCAAGACTGGAGCTGATTTGGAGAGCACATGTCCCATGAAAATGAGAAAGTTTCTGCACACCTTGCATCAACTGTCCTGCAGAAATTCAGACCCAGGGCTGTGAAACATCCACATGGAAATTTCAGAAATGTAAAATTTTATATGAAATTTATTCTTGAAAAAAATCACAAACTTGTAACTATGAATTGATTTCCTTACCTTTTTATATACTTCTTCAACTCTATTCCTTTGAGGCGATCTTGCTACATAGGGCAGGCTGGCCTCATACTCATGATCCTGCTGCCTGTTTACCAAGTGCTGAAAATACAGACGTGCATTGCCATGTCAGCTGTCCCAAACTCTCTCTTATTGATTTAGTTATAAATAGGCATCATTATTGTGATGTGTGTGTGTGTGGTGATTTGAATGAGATGTCCCCCATAAGTCTCAGGCATTTGAATGCTTGGTTCCTAGTGATGGCTTGGGGGGTAGGAGGTGTGATCTTGCTGGATAAAGTCTGTTACTAGGGGTGGGCTTTAGGGTTTCAAAAGACTTAGGTCATTTCGAGTTAGCTCTTTCTGTTTCCTGTTTGTGGATTAATATGTGAGCTTTCAACTGCTGTATCCGCCCCATGCCTGACTGCCTATCTGCTGCACTGCCATGCTTCCAGCCATGATGGTCATTAACTCTTATTCCTCTTATAAGCTTCCAATAAACCTTTCCTTCTGTAAGTTTCCTTGGTCATGGTGTTTTATCACAGCAATAGGAAAGTAACTAATACAGTACTATTGCTTGCAGAATGACAGGTGACTCTGCCAGTGACCTACTGATGGTAACAAACCACCTCAGAATTCACTGGTGTGCATGTGTGCATGCAAGCATGCACGCATGCACAGTCAGTGATTCTGTGGTCAAGTAGTCAGAAATAATACAGTAACCATAGAGTGAATAGTTCACTTTAGACTAAGTTGAAAGTCCATAGATGACACAAATAGCTTGATGCTGGAAGTAAGCTTGCCAAGAGACAGAATTCACGTGTAGCATATCCAACATGGATATCTTAGGGTTTCAATAGCAAAACTCTCCTGTGTGTAAGTTGGAAGTTATGTGGCCTTTTATGATCTGGCCTTGGAAGTCCCACTGTGCTCAATCAATAAAAGCAGTGATAAGACCTCTTCCAAGATTCAAGTAGATGGAATTTAAATGTCACCTCATTCAAGAGAAGTGCTCAATAATTCTAGCCATGTTCACAAGCTGTCATGCCCCTTACTGTTAGAAACCTCTTACTGTCCATTTCTTGACCTCCTGCTAGGCAATAGTCAATATGTTAGCAACACATGTTGGAGTACAATGGTTAGGTGCAAATCACATTCACTACGACCTAGAAAAAAATCACCACAACTTTGCTCCATTGATATAATTGGTCCATGAAGGATTTCTAAAGCATTTTTAAACAATTAGCATAGCCACAGATACTCACTTGTGTACTGATTGGGAAATAATGTGTAAAGTCACTGCAGTGGGCTTGGAAAGGAGAGTAAAATAAACCATGAATTGAAAAAAATAAATTAGTGGATCTGTCATTTTTAAATGAACACTGGGTTTTATAGTACTCTTTCCTGGGCTTTTACCTAGTTTTAGATTTGTAGAGTAGGAAATTATGGTCTAGAGTCTCATTCCTTCACAGGCAATGTATTATGAAAAACAGAATAACCTTAGAAATAATCTGGTCCCAGGGCTTTACTTTAAAAATTGAGAAACAGAGACCCAGACAAATGCTCAGGTTGTCAAATAGAGTAATGGCAGAGCCAGGGAGATGGATCAGCAGGGAAAAATGTTTGCTATGCAAGCCTGACTATATAAATTTGATCCCTGAAATCCACAGAACTCACATAAAAAGATCTGTAAACATAGCACCCCTATGCATAATAGGAGACAGAGACAGGAACACACAGTAAAACAGCAGAAACAAAGGAGTCACTGCCTCTGGGTTTGATATCTAGAATCACAAAATAACCCACTATTTAAAAAGGCCTTATGAAAGAGCATATACAAGGGCTGAGGAGATGCCACAGTGATTAAGAGTATCGGCTGTTCTTCCAGAGAACTTGGGTTCAATTTCCAACACACACATGGCATTTCATAACTGTCAGGCAAAACACCAATGCACATAAAATAAAATAGCATATTCAAGTTAACCTATTTTTCTTGCACATAAAGAGCGATGAAAAATAAGAGCTAAGAACATGTTACTATATGTGAAGCATTATTGTATGTACTTTGATGGTTACATATTATCCTTTCTGCAGTCCTAGAAAGTAGGTGCTAATAGCACCCTCCATTTTACAAACAAAAGAATCGCATGATGGCAAAGCTAAGCAACAGATAAGAAGGAACAAAATAGGAATTCAAGTTCCTGAAGTCTCTAGTTCCTAATCTATAGTCTTAAACCACCACTCTGTTTTCCTTTTAGCAAGTTCCAAGCTATATAATGTATTCATTCCTGTATTAATTAAACATTTATAATTTGATGACATTTGGACTCTTTTTGTGCTAGTGCCACATACCCACATTTATCATTAATTTTCAGTACCTAATTTAGAGTTTTGAAGAGGGTGTGCGTGTGCATGTGTGTGTGTGTGTGCGCGCATGTGTGTTTGTGTGTATACTATGCACATGCAGGCAGGTACCCACAGGGTCAGAAGAGGGCATTGGATCCCCTGAAGCTGGAGTTTACAGTCATTTGTGAGCTGCATGATGTAAGTGCTAGGAACTTGACTCTGGTTCTCTAGAAGAGCAATGAGCACTCCTTACTGTTGAACCATCTCTAATTTAGAGTTTTAATGCCCTGGATATAGCTCTTTGCTAAAATTATACATTCAGATCAATTACTCTATGTTTTATATTATGTGTCTGGTAAGACAGTGGGAATATGAAAAGGATGAGGAAAATGTGGCATTCATATGTACATGGAGACTAATTAATGTGAGACAGTAGATATTGAGTCTGGTATGTACTGGGCCACAGAGCAAGAATACCTAACCTATATGCTATCGACGTCTTCTTGGGACAAGTAATATCTAGGAGATATTATTAGCATGGAAACATAAATAACTTTGAGGTCTTTCTCACTCATAAAGCTAGTAAAGACTCTAAAATCAAACTGGAACAAAATGCCCAAATATTTCAAACCTGTTTAGATAGTATTAATGACATATATCAATAAAGAAGCATGCATTTGACAAATTTGAGAAAAAAATCATAAAATAGGCAGAAATCTGTGACATGTGATCTATGCCTTTCTCCAGCAAAATCCCTAGCTCAGTTGTGTGTGGGAGGATGAGGCATAAACAGTACTCTACCAGGCAATTGAAAACAAGCCCCTTGCAACTCCAAGACTGGAGCTTTCTTCTTGGGGAGGAAAGGCTATCTGCATTGCTCAGGATGGCAGTGCTGACCCCTTGACTAAGATAGATGCTGAGTGAGTGCAATCCAAAGGTAGGAACTCCATCCAGCCCCTAAATCAATTAGAAAATGCAGGCTGTCTCTTGGATGTGGAAACACAGAAAATATTGAGGCCTTGCTTATCCTTTCCCTTGTTTTAAAGGCATGGTTCCCCAGAATTATTAGCGTGGAAGGAAAGTTCTCCAACTGTGGTGTGTCTGTGATAACAGTTCTACTGGCTGCTTGAGTCTTGTCAAAATAGAAAAACATCATCATTGTGAAGAGATGGAAGGCTGTAGGTCAAGGGACAAAATTACCTTGGTTATCTTTGTCCTTTAATGGCCACTTATTTTCAGTTTCTGCGTCTGTCTTAACACCCTCCTGGCCATTAGGTAAAGCTCTTGGAATGTTATCAGGGAGCTAAGGAGACATCTAGGCTCCACTAAGCCTAAAGGTAAGACAGCTAAGAATGCTGGGAGATAACATCTGAAGGCAGCATGTTTGTTGAACTTGTTTATTTCAAACATTTTTCTTGTGCTTTAGCTATGAAAGTGCATGTAACCTCTTTCATTTTGGAGCATGTCACTTAAATTAATTTCAATCCATGTTTTTGGACCATTGTCATGCATATTTGGCCAAGAATAAGCTATTTTCTTACATCCTTTAAAGTAAGGTATTATTTTACATTGACAGAGGTAAGCTGAGAGGATTTCAGACTGCTATACATCTCCGGGAAGAGTACATATTTTAGGATAGAAATGTTGACCAGAAAGCAAATTGCTATGCTCCTTGTCCCCAGATCTACAGCCCCTGATCAGACATTTCACCCTTGGAGATAGACAAGCCATAAAGCAAGCAGCTACTACTATTCTCCTAGTAGAACCTAGTTCATTTTCAACTGGAGAAATTCAAGTCGTTTCCCGCAAGTTGGGGTGGAAGTGATTGGGAAGTAATTAGATAAATTTGGTAAAGGTAGTTTACTATTGTCTGGCTAGACTGTTGAAGAAAGCAAAGGGGATGACTGACAGGAAGCTTTCTATTGTCAAGGCAAACTAGCAACACTGACCTTCACCTAGACATGGTGGCACACGCCTGTAGTCCCAGCTCTCAGAAGGCTGAAGCAGAAATAATTCTATTTTCTGGAAAATTTGGCCTACAAATCAATACCCTGACTCGAAATAAAGCAAAACAAACTAAAGCCTCTAACATTGGGATCTATTCTTTTATGGGAGGCCATAATTTACTAGTTTTCAGAGCAATTGATAACCAAGGGAATGTCTGAGAATAGACTGACCAAGACGTTATTAGAGGATTCTAAAATGGGCATGGTTAGTGAAGAAGTAAGAAAGTCTTATTAAAAACCATTATCACTAAGATGATACTACCAGGCTGGGGAAATGGCTCAGCTGGTAAAGTGCTTGCCCCTTAAACATAAAACCTGAGTTTACTCCCCAGTACCCACATAGGGGCCCCACACTTGTCTGTAACTCCAGTGCTGTGAGTAGGGACAGTGCTGGCATTACAAGCATATGCTACCAAGCCCAGCTTTTGCATAGGGTTAGGTGATTAAACTGCTGAAAGTGTCTTCCAAGGAAGCTGAGCCAGGCTGCATTCCTGCTAGCAATTACTGAGAGCTCCTATCGCTGCATATCCTTGCCAGTACACATATCCAAAATGTGAGCAAAGCATATAATAGAATAATGGCATTTGGCAATAAAGAGAAATGAGGTACTGATAGATACATTGACTATGGACACTAATGTATGTGGATTAATCATCAAAATGTTAGGATAAATAAGCCACAGGAAACCATATTTTTCACATCTAAGAAACCTTACAGAGAGAAGGTATATTAAGTTTTGCTTAGGACTAGGAGGATAGGGACTTAGGTATGTCATTCTGCTTCTTTTGAATCTGTAGATATGTACAGAAATCAATTACAGTGGTGGTAGCACAGGACTGCGAATATACTTAAAATCATTGGACTGTTTTCTTTAAGTGAGTGAATTGATGGATATTCAAATTATATTCCACTATATCCTATATTAGTTACAGTTTCTATTGCTGTGATAAAACACCATGAGCCAAAGAAACTTGGGAGATAAAGGTGTATTTCAGCTTTCAGTTCCATATCACAGTCCATCACTGGGGATAGTCAGCACAGGAACTCGAACAGGAGAGAGGTAGTGATGCAGAGGCCATGGAGGACTTTTGCTTTCTGGCTGGCTCCTCATGGCCTGCTCAGCCCGCTTTCTTATAGCGCCCAGGACAACCAGCCCAGGGGTGACCCCACCCAGAGTGATCTGGATTCTCTCACATCAATCATCAATCAAGAAAATAAACCACGGGCTTGCCCACAGGTCAATCTAGATGGTGGCCATTTTCTCAACTGAGAATACCTCTTCCCAGACAACTTTAGCTGTGTCAAGGTGACATAAACTAGCCAGCACACTTCCCAATAGAAAGATGCTATCTAACAAGAAGGAAAATGTACCTTGAGATAGATAGATAGATAGATAGATAGATAGATAGATAGATAGATAGGTGTTATCCAGACTAAGTATATAATTGGTTGGTTGAGAGATTTTTGTTAGTGAACCACACCTAATTTATCTGCACAGTAACTGAAACTGAGTTTTTTCAAAAGAGAATGAATTTTTCACATGTTGCTTTAGTGTTGGGGTAAGACAGCTAAGTCTCAAATCCACTTTCTTGATAGGGTTTAGTATCAGGTAGAGTTAAGGCTTGAAGAAATGTGATTAGAATTTTAAAGTAATCAGCAGGATGGAAAAGCATACTCAGTCTCCATGGCTCTTCAAGGGATTTACGGTCAGAAAATGATGCTGGACTTTTCAACCTCCTGACAGTCAAAGTTACCCAGTAGACACCTCCACAGGCATAAGTGAAGAGTTGATGGTCTCTCCAAAAGTGATCTTCAATTCCCTGAAAAGTAACCTAGGCAACCATTATCCTTGAGACCCACACGCCAGAGGTGTGGTAGACAGTAAAGCTAATGGGCGACTCATATGTAGCTCAGCTGCTCAACCTCCAGAACTAGTGATTTCTAAAGGAAAGCAATTTGGGACTGAAGGAAGGGGCTCAGTGACATCACAGAAGTAAAAGGTGGAAAATGCTGTTTAATGTAAGGAGACAAGGTCAGGTTTGGCTCTTTGTTTTGTTTTGAGAATGTGCTGGTGATTATCAAAGTTAGGATTCTGTCCTTCTATGCTGTCTTGGAGCCATAGGACTGCTTTTGATGGCTAAATTCTTAACAGTTGTTACTATGTCCTTAAGAGATGAGTTTTAGATGCAAAGAAACATATTTGCAACTGGAAACCCTTCTTCGATAAACACTCAGAAGATGACTGTGGCCTATCAAGGGGATAGATTTTAGTTTTAGGGAGGACAAAGTGCAGGAACCAAGACCAGGAATTGAAAGAACAAAGACCTTGGGGAAATGGAAAAGAATTTATTCGGCACAGCACTGCTGTTACTATTTATTAAACGCCAGCTGTTTGGAGGCAGTGAGTAAGAGCGAGGGCTTTGGGGCTGGGGAGATATTCCAACACTAAAATTCATGCTGTGTGAGCCTGAGAACGGGAGGTCCAAGTGCAGAGCTCACATAAAAAGTTAGGTGTGTCAGGGAGGCGGAAATAGGAGACTCTCTAGGGCTTGCTGGCCAGCCAGCCTAGCCTACTTGATGTGTTCTAGGCCAATGATGCCCCAGGAGCAACAGCCAAGATTGACCTATGGTGTGCACATATATATGAATGCACATCCAGCTGCATGGACACACACACACACACACACACACACACACATGCAAGTAAATATTTTGACCTTAGGCACGCATTTCATTTAACAGCTTTGTGAACTTGGCTAAGCCTCACATTCCATTGGTAGATTAATGTTATGACATCTGGAAAAGAACTCAGAGTTCACAGGAGTGACTCTGTGTAAGTCCAAGCAATAACTTGAGTTCTATAGTGCAAGGGCAATAGAATTTCCTATTAGAAAATTCTAAAAAAAAATTATTATTATTTCCTAAACTACCAGAGGGCAAGTAGAGGCCTGGTAAAACACCACACTGTCCCTTAAAAAGAAACAACCCTTCTTTTTAGCAACCTAAGGGACATCATCTTAGTGTCTGTGGGTGCGTACATCTACTAGTCTATACCTTCTCTCCACCACCACCCCCAGTTTGTGCAGAGGTTTATTTAGGAAAGCTGCATAGCAAATAGTCCACAAAGAGATTGGAGTGAACTGCCCCAATGCAGAAGCAGCCTGGTGGGTTCTCCCTTGTGATTTTAAAGAAATTGTATAAATATTTATGAAGTACATATTATAGCTTCTAGGTCATTTAGACCCTAGCAAAGATTGCTCTAGGGAAGCCCTGCCCCCATAGCTCTAGTCACCAGCAGCAGAAAGCCCAGCCCCCCACGGTGGGGTAGGTGTCCAAGGCACTTGAATTGTAGTCACACATTAATTGGCCCTGTCCCTCCTCTTAATCTTGGTCAGCTTGACTATCTCATACCCAGCCTCCCGCCCTTTTATTTCTCACCCCCAGTGATCCTGGCACAGCTGTTTTAATACTAGCGTTCATTTAAACTCCCACAGTGCTTTCTACACAGTAAGCCAAAGTCTTTGCTAGTTTGAATATTTTTTCCTAATATAGAAAATTAGGTACACTGTCCATAGAAAAATCCTCTTATTAATTGAATTTTTACCTGGCACGGGGTGGGTGTTTTTGTCTTTAGGAAATAAACATGTGTTGGATTTTTTATGCTTCTTTTATTTTAAACTGGAATGAGACTGGGACATTGATTTGTTTGTTTGTTTATTTTCATTTTTGTTTTTTGGAATGCCCAAAGATTCTAGGCCAGGAGGGGCCACATTATTTGAGGCAAACTGGAATGGAGAACAGTAGAAAGTACTTTGATGGGTTGTGGAGATAGCTTAGCAGTTAAGAGCACGTGTGGCTCTTTTTGCAGAGAGTTCGGTTCCCAGAACCCACATGGCAGCTCACAGTTGTCTGTAACTCCCAGGGCCCTCTTCTGACTTCCCCAGGTGCCCTACACACAAGTGGTGCAGACACATGCATATGTGCAGACAAAACTCTCAAACACATAAAATCAGTAAGTCCTTTTCTAATTAAAAAAAGTGCTTACAGTAAGATTTGGGGGTGGGTGTAATTGGCATTCCTAGGAAAAGTAGCACATCTCCCTCATGAAAAAAGCACCTCATATCTCTTACCCTTCTTATCCTTCTGAAGGGGAAGGAAGGGAGGCCAAGGTAACTGTATACGAGAGTGAATGTCAAAGGTGAAAGAAAAAAAAAACCCACAGCATCAGATCCCACATCAGCCAGTGTGAATGAATGCTCTTGGAAAGAGCCACACCTATACCTTACCCGTCTGCAAAGCTGATACTGGTTAGGAATTCAACCATTTTGGAGAGGTTAGAGTGTTGCAGGCCCAGAGCCTAATTGCAATTCATCTTCAGCTACCTTTAGCCCACTTAGTTAGCCTCTGGCTCATCTCTGTGTCTGTTCTGACATACTTGTGACTATCCACTGAAGCTTTTGGAAGAAGATTACTGGCTTCCATTAACCAAAAGCCTAAGAATGCCCTCAGACGGCATCTGAGGCCTATAGTGGAGATTTCTCTACTGATGACAGCGAAATCAGTGTCCAATTTGGGGGTTCTTAGTCTCATTAATAGGAAAATTTAAGAATGGGATCTATGAAAAGCTCAAGAACAATTTGATTAGATTTTAAAAGGAAAATCTTGAGGCGGGCCCACTGTAAATCCCAGGAGCTGCCTGAAGGAGGAAGATGGAGAAGAGAAAGAGTGGAGAAAATGCCCTGCTATTTGAATTAAGCTGCCATGGAGGTCAGCCACGTGTTGGGAATGGGAGCTTTAGAAAAAGAGTGGGGCCCAGAGTGTTAGGGAAAACAGAATTAGAAAAGAGAAGAAAAGATCCGGGGGCGGGGGAGGGGGGAGTCAAGGTCATGACAGGGGAACCCACAGAGACAGCTCATGGACTCTGGATCCACAGCTAGGGAGCCTGCATGGGACCGACCTACGCCCTCTGCGCCCTCTGCGTGTGGGTAACAGTTGTATAGCTTGGTCTGTTTATGGGGCTCCTAGCAGTGAGATCAGGAACTCTTCCTTTTGCATACATGAGCTGGCTCTTTGGAACCTTTTACCCCATGCTGTCTTGCCTTGCCCAGCCTTGATGCAGGAGGGGAGCAGCTTGGTCCCGCGCCTCAACTTGATCCAAGCTTTGCTTTGTTGACTCCCATGGGAGGCCTGCCCCCTTCTGAACAGAGACAGAGGAAGAATGGGGGGGAATGGGAGGTGGGGAGAGGGATCAGGAGGAGAGAAGGGAGGGGAAACTGTGGTCCATTTGTAAAATAAATGAAAAAAATTAAAGATGTAATCACAAAAAGAAAAAGAAAGAAAAGAAAAAAGAAGAAAAGCTAAAGTATCTGAGCAATTCAGAAAAATGAGCAGACTTAGGAACGTGCTGCCCTGTAGGTCGCTGTACTGGGGAATAGGCCTGCTGTGTGTTTTAACAATGTATGGTAAACTGGTACTATATACAAACCTACCTCACTCCTTTAACTAGCTACTTTACCACATGTACTAACAATAGCAAGGAAGATGTGAATGGAAGACTCCATGAGTACTTTTTATTTAAAAATACACAAATGGCAGGGCATGGTGGCATACACCTTTAAGCCCAGCACTCTGGAAACAGAGGCAGACAGGTCTCTGTGAGTTCAAAGTCAGCCTAGTCTACATAGAAGAGTTCCAGGCCAGCCAGAGCTACATAGTAAGACCCCTTCTAAAAAAAATTGCACACATACACCCATACACCCATACACTCCTACACACACACACACACACACACACAAACACACAATTGGTTTGTGAAAATTACTCCATACCCAATTGTCCAATAAATTAACATCGATTTGTTTTGGTTTTGCTACCTCTCCCAGCACCCTCATGGTGGCTTACCAAAAAAACACCTTCAACTCCAGTTCCAGAGGATCCAATGCCCTGTTTTGGCCTCTGTGGGCACTACATGCATGTGGTGCACAGACATACACTGGCAAAACACCCATCCTTTTGCAGAGTATGTGATGTGGGGCTGATTTTTAAACATGTTCGTCTCTCATTTCCCTAGGGAAATATTTACCCAAGTTTAGTCCTGTCTTTAGTATCCTGGTGAATCCAACGGCTTTACCACTTCTGCCTCTGTTATTTTGAATTAACATGTTACTGTATTTACTGTGTGTAATGTATGTTATATTAAATTAATAAATTGTCACATGCCTTTGAGATCACTGAGAATCTGGCTCTGGAAGTGGGTTGCTCCTCATTTCAGACTCAAGCATGTTTGTCTCTGAGGGCTCTTCCAAAGCCTCTTGTCTGTGAATGGGTTTGTCCTTCCTGAGTCTGTAACAGGAGAGAGTCCAGCAAAACAACCAAAATCAAAACACGGTGTCCTTGAAAACAGCTAGAAGGTAAACAATTTCCAACAGATCTT
This sequence comes from Ellobius talpinus, assembly GCA_001685095.1. Classification (NCBI taxonomy): domain Eukaryota; kingdom Metazoa; phylum Chordata; class Mammalia; order Rodentia; family Cricetidae; genus Ellobius; species Ellobius talpinus. Next base: position 13,207 of record LOJH01009492.1, read on the forward strand.
ACTACTGCTTCATCAAAGATACAAAAATGCCTGCAACAGGAAAACGAAGTTCAGCCATGGAGAGGAAGCTTCTTCAAACATGTCAGCTTCAGCGGGGTTTTCATGGATGTTGTAAGCTCCTGATTGGCTATCTCTGCCTCTTCTTGTTTGTTTTTTCTCTGGAAAGCCTCACCTGAGGGGGCACATTCTTCCCTGCCAGGGACTCTCCATAGGGTCCTCTCTGTATTGAGAACTCTCTGGAATGAGCTAATTGCCTCAAGAGCACTTCCTCAATCTGATTCTGCTGGATATTTTGAGTGTCTGATTTGATGACATTTTTCTATCTATCTGTCTGTCTGCCCATCTGTTTATCATCTGTATGTCTGATATTGCTTTTTATTCTTTTACTTCAGCTTGCTGTATAATTAATAAATTCACTTATTCAAACCAAAAATATGGCTATTATAGATCATTCTCCAGACCATATAGCAAACTGTGTCTTAGAGTAATATCTTTTGAGATGAGGTCTTGGGTAGTTCAGTCTGGGCTTAAAATGACCATGTTGCCCAGATTGATCTTGATCTCACGGTCTTTCTGCTTTTGCTTCCTGAGTGCTGGGATTATAAGCATACTACTTTTAGTATAATTTTTAAGTTCCTCAAAGACTTTCTCCTAAGACTTGACATCACCATGATATATTGTACAGAGCAAACTGCTATTAGGAAAGGCAATCTGCCAAAGGCCCTGAGTGTCCTTGTATGTTCTTACTGCATATGCCAAGAATGTAGGGCCCTGAGCGCTCTCTACCCAGGCAGATATTTTTTCAGTTGTACTTACAGTAAGCAACCTTGAAGTATGAGGTAACATCTTTCCTTGGACACAGAACAGGCTTATGATTTCTTTGAAAATAGTAAACTCCCCAGTCCTGGTGCATATTTAAGCATCTATCATGGGCCCTTTGTCACCCCCAAGAGATCCGAAACTCAGAGAGAGTACAAATCAGCATGATGTTCTAGTTAATGCTTTTTTTATAATAATGTCCTCAGTCTCTAAGCCAGCACTATAGTGTCTTCTGCCAGCATCCACTGAAAAACAGCAGGCGAACTGTCAGTTTATATGTAGGATAAAACCTTAAGCTTGATACAGTTTCTGACAGGTGCTCGCAGATACTATTCACAAAGCAATTATGCTTTGGGAATTTTTCCTACCAGTATAATTTTAGCATGTCTGTGTACAACCAAGGCCATTAACATTGCGTTCTATTTAATTTTTTCTTTGAACTGACTCGCTTATATCATTTGAATAGTTTAACATGCCCCTTCACCTGACTTATCTTCATATACTTTAAGCTAAAATTATTTAATACATGTTCAAATAAATACATGGAGATGACAATGTAAAATTCATACATACTGTCTAAAAATTACCTTTCCCCCTTCTACCAGGTCCTTTTGCCTTAACATATGTTATCTGATTACATCTAAAGCTCTTGTGTCTGGGACAAAGATTCCCACAACCAATGTTTCTGTTTAGTAAATTCTGAGCTAGTGCTTTCTTTCTTTTGAAAAATGTTCTTTAAGTTCCCCTGATAAAAGAAGGAAGTCTAGTATTTTGATGTGCAGTACAAAAAAACTGCCCTCTTTTAGATACATTTGCCCATGACAATCCAGCCATCATCCCTACTAGATGCCTAGTGCAGGTTGGAGTAGAGAAACAAAAGAAAGGGCCACCTGGAGAAGACTGTGCTCTGGGTGAGCCATTCTACATTGTGTTATGCTCCAGTGACTGACTACCTTCCAAGCTACAGAAACCTAGATATACTTCTTCTTGTAAAATTGGCACTGTGTGCCCCTCAGTTCTCACCTTACTCCAGCCAGAATTCCAGCCTCATCAGTATCTGTCCAGCTGTCATAACCTTGGAGAGGAAAAATGAAGAGCTCCCAAAAGGAGCGTCATAAAGGAAAAATTATATACAGGTGGCATATTACCGTCACACGTTCTTTCCAGCCAGAGGTGGGAACATCCCCAGATCTTTCAGCATCCCTATAAAATTAATTTACCCAAGTATTGGGTACTTGTTGAACCTGAGAGAACCTGTCATCAGCCTGCAGAAGAGAAATCCCTCATTATAAGGAAGCAAAGTCACTAAGACCAAATGGCAACTTCACATCCAGGGCTGAAATTCTTATGAAAATTCTGAATAATTTCGTAAGAATTAGTCGGACTTAGGTGTTCTGCTCAAACTCTCATATGAGCCCATTCTATCTGAGCCTTATAAAAGGAAACAAGACTCCAACGTTG
>LOJH01009492.1:15619-28389 GCA_001685095.1 Ellobius talpinus
CAACGTTGTCAAGGTATAGCCATAAGACTCTGGGACCCAAGTAGCACTGCCTAAGTGTCTATCAAAATGGAAGACGTGGACAAAATTTCCATCACTTTTGATGTCTGCAGATTTGGTCCACTAAAGGTACCAAAGAAGTGGTCTGGGTTTTGGTACTTGAGAATTTTATGTAGCACCAGGGAACTGAAATTTTCAGAATGGGGGACAGGGGCTGGAATACTAGTTAGCATCATAAAACAGCTAGATGGGAGTCTAGACAGGTATAACGAGTATGTAGCACCTGCTGAACAGTTGCTTGAGTGAGTTTGTTCTCAAGCACAGTATGAGTATGCCTTTATGCTTCTAAATGACAAGAACAAATCTCTAGCATTTGGATCCTGCATGAGCAAATGGTGATAAAACCCTGTCAAACAGCTCTCAGTATCTTATTTGGCCACCACAAAATTCCTACAAGATTATTATGGTTATCACCACAGATGAGAAATGATGTAAATTTTAATCTTTCAACTCAAAGGTTCTAACAGTTTTGTCAATGAATAACAAGTGCCCCAGTGTTTTAGAAATAAATTAATAAGTGTTGTTAGATGCTTATTTTTAGTTATAAAACCTTTATTATTTTTAGCAAGAATAATGCATGTTCATTTTAGGAATATGGCAAATACAAATAAGCAGAAGAAAAATCATTCATCTTTCACAAGTTTATATGTGCATATATGTAACATACAAAGGTACTCTTGTCTTTCAAAATACGATATTCTCATATTATTTTGTAACCTTTTTTCATTTTGTATCCCATCAGAAGCTCATTTTTTTACAAATCAGTAAAGCTCTCTTATTAAAAGCCAGAGACTTGTAAATTGGTTCATATATAATCAACAGTAAGATGCAGACAAGAAGTGATACATCTAATCTACTAACAGCAACAGATTCAAAGTAGGGAGATGGGCAAAAGTATATCAGAAAAAATGCTAACAAAAAGAAAGCTATATTGCAATGATAATTCCAGATAAAACAGAAACCAAGGCAAACTACATTAAATAGGGGTAAGGATGGCTTCGATTAGCCTTCCAACGCATCACAATAAGTTTGTTTCTCACTCTCCTTATCTCATCTATTTCATCCACTTCTCTAAACATATCTTCACTGCTCAAATGCCTATTGTGTATATCCTCTTTAAAATCCCGAAGAGACTGAATCAGCCTCTCCCGAAAAGTTTCTTCGGATTTTTCCTCCTCTTCTGGTTCGTGCCCCTCCTCCGGCTTTTCCTCGGGCTTTTCCTCAGGCTTTGGCTCTTCCTCGGGCTTTGGCTCATCCCCATTTTCTGGGTTTCCTTCCATTTTTTGGCAGGGTTTCATCTTGAGTATGCTTCTCTTCCTTCTTTGCTCCTTCCTGCCTATTGGCAAATGCAGTTATTTCTAGGAAGCAAGTAGGAGACGGTAAGTGGAAGACTTGGTACGTGTACAGGTGCTGTGCACAAAAGGTCTTACCGTTTGCTTGCTTTTCCGTGTTCTCTCTCTCTCTGTCTCTCTCTCTGTCTCTGTCTCTCTCTCTCCCCATTCCCCCTCGCCTTCCCTCTCTCCCTCTCCCTCCCCACCCCATTTTGGTCCAACTGTCCTTACTAAGCAAATACCCTCCACCTGAGAAGCCCAGTCCACAATCAAGGTTTCCCTGTCCCCGCCCCTCTTACCTCCATTTTCCCCGCCCTCCCCTCTCTAGTCCCTCCCTCAAGCATTTTCCAAGGTCTTCCTTCCCGCCTCCCGCCCAACTCTCCACAAATCTTTCTCCCTTACAGGCCTAACACAGGGCCCTCAGAAAGGGGGGGCTTAGGTGGCTTAAGAGGGAAGGGAGGGGGAGAGTGTGGTCTTCAACCTCTGCGGGCCTTCACCAATCCACACCCTGGGAATCTTTCATAAAGTTCCCTTCACTTACCAGGTACTGATCTGGTCAGTTTCTTTCTCCTACTTATTTTAGCCAGCAGCAGTACAAAGAACAAACCTGCAGGCAAACGGAGAAGGGAGGGGATGTTGGGGGTGGGGTGGGCGAGCCCTCGGTGCTCAACAGAGCAGCACCACAGATCATGCTCACGGAGCTTTCCTTATTTAAGGTCTCGCTTGTGGAAGTTTCCCACCCTTTTGTTTCCCACAGGACGCCTCCTTCCCACCCCGCAAGTTAGCTTGTCTGTCTTTCTCATNGGGGGGGTAAGAAAGGGATATCATTTCCCAACTATCTGTAGATCCAAGACGAGGTTTGGGAAGCCGAGCGGCTGTCAGAAAAGAGGTTCCAAATCTCAGACTATGATTATTTTTGAGCCGTCAAAGGTTTCCTTGTGTTCCTTTTGGGACCCCCTAGTTCCTTTCACAAGTGTCCTTTCCTGCAGAACTGAAGGTAAGGAAGGGGTGGAGGGACTGACTTAACTGGAACTCAAGTCTCTGCGCTAGACCACCCTCCGCTAGAAACCCCCAAGCAATGCCCCTTCTGACACCAACCTGGAGAATTCAAGCAAGCTGTCTCCTTTGGCTGGCCTCTCTCACACCGCCGCCTGCAAGGCTGAAGGAAGCTAGTACCCAGATGGAAATGGAAACAAGGACCAGACTAGCAGGATTTCTGCACACGTCGACTCCTGGTCACATGAGATCTACGTCACCAGTGAGCTCGGGTCCCGAATCTCCACTCCCACTAAAAGCGCGGCAGATGTGGACCCGCCCTCTGCTCCCTCACCTACCCCCTTCCTAAACACACACTTGGCCTTGTCAGTCTTTGCTGGAGGAAAAAAAAAATGCGGGTTGTTTTTCTGTTGTTTTTGCAGGTCTTTGATGACTAAAGAGGAGTGCCTTATTTTCTAGAGCTACGAACTTTTCTGCTTCGTTTAATAATTGGCCTTTCCTGTCTCCCACTCCCAACTGCCAGGATAACTACCTCCCAAATCTATCTTTTCTTAGCTCCTCCCCCTTTCATCTGAAATGTACTCTTTTGTTGTGTGGAGCCAGGTAGGTAGGGCATGAATAGGGACAAAAAAGGATCTTGGAATAGGAGTGGGATTGCTTGAAAGCAAATTAAACTTCATTCTTAATACTTCTGTAGTCTTTTCAAAAGTAGTGCTGTTTTACAGTCAGAAGTAAGAACCAAATTATTTTCAGTACATACATCAATTTATATATGTATGTTACTTAGATCAGAGCCTGATATATAGTAAATGCTTTAAAAGTATATGCTTTTTAGGGCTGGAGAGATGACTCAGCCATTAAAGAGGCTAGGCTCATAACCAAAAATATAAAAGTATGCTTTTAAAAAGATTATCATTTTGTGATGTTATTTAGGAAGAATGATTTAAAATAAATAAAAATAATGTTTGACTCTAGAGCCCTGGTGGTGGTCCTGTCAGGAAGCTGTGCTACCTGAATAATCACGACTTGATCAATTGTCAGGTACATATTGTTAGCATACAGTCTTCTCGTCTTAAAGAAGGTGATGGTGTACATACCATGAATTGTTGGGATGTCTTAACACTGTAAGTGTGAGTGTCTTTACTGTTCCAAACCACTTAGCTAAAAGGAAACCTTCAACACTCACTCGTTCTCATTTTATTTCACTTGCATATGCTTATTTATCTTTTAAATGACTTTAAAATCAAGTCACTAGTTTTATGATGATGATGGTTGCTTGGGTTAGGGACTGGAAAGCCTCTTGAAAGTGAAAGTACTAGCTTTTCACTTGGTTAATTAAAAAGTTAAAACAGGCCTAGATTCAGTGCCAGATTTCACTCTGTGTTAGTCCTATAAGTGCTGGGGAAGTTCCACATCTCCCAGTAGCTCTAGCAGCTGCTGTGGACCAAGGTGGTAGATCGATTGGTCCTGAATTGGTATTAGTGCAGCACTCAGATGACACAAGACAAGTTTCCTTGCGATTAGTGGTTAATGTACAACCTGTCAAAGGACAGGGAATAAATGGCATTTGTGTCATTCTGCCTCCCCCAAGGCCCAGGGACCATTGCAGAGGAGGGAGTCAGAGGTCAGGAGGATATGAGCAAAACAGTGTCTTCTGGATATGGCAGGACCTCTGCCTTCATGAACTCAGAACAGCTACAGATGCCTGCACATGAGCCAACCAGCCAGCATTCTAGTATGGTTGCTGTAGGAAGGGGGTCCCCAGCCTGTACTGCTAACTGAAGTATTATTGACAGGTGATGGCCTCTGGGAGAGGGATGTTCAGTTTTCTTTACAGGTGTGGCTCCTGGTAGGGTGATTATGCCCCCACTGGATGGCCCCACACCCTTTTCTAGACTCCATGGCACTTACATGAATGTGACATACACTTATACACACATAAAAAAATTAAAATAAATATTTTAAATATTCAGAAAATCTGTGTGTGGTGGCTCTCAGCTGTAATCCCAGTACTTAGGAAAGAGGTGCAGGATTGTTCCCATGAGTTAGCCTGGGCTACAGAGTGAGAGCTTATCTCAAAAAAAACCCAGGAAGTTCGAAAATCAGGCATAGTAACTCATTCCTGTAATTGAAACACTCACAGGGTTAGGTAGGAATGCTGAGCTTTGGGTTAGCCTGAGCTACGTGTGAAATCCAAAATAATGTCCAACATAAGTTGTAAGAGAAAAAGGAGAACCAGGCGGTGGTGACATATGCCTTCAATCCCAGCACTCGGGAGGCAGAGGCAGGCAGATCTTTGTGAGTTCAAGGCCAGCCTGGTCTTCAAGAGCTAGTTCCAGGCTCCCAAGCTACAGAGAAACCCCATCTCGAAAAAAAAATGAAGAGGAAGAGAAAGAACAGAAAACTGACATGTGGAATTACAATTTTTTGTAAATGTGTCTGTGTTTGTAAAAAGAGGGTGTAACTAATACCCATTATAGTATAACAAGTGAAACCCATAAAAACCACCCATTTCTGTAAGACTCTAGATTATGCCGTGATTTAAATAGAACAGGATTTAAGTCTATTGGGTTAGCTGACTGTAAGGTCTAAATTCAATCAAGGACTCAGCTATGTTTTGATGCTTGTTGTAGTCAATCTTTATTGTGAACTATATCAGATTTAGAATCACCTAGGGGACCAACCCTGTGCATGTCTAAGAAGGCATTTCTACAAGGGTTTACCTGAGGAGGGAAGACACACCATCACTCCCTAAACATGAGTCAGATGCTTAGCCTAAATAAAAGAGCAGAAAAGTAAAGTGAATACCAGCCCTGACTGAAGAACGCTGGCTTCAACACATTCCTGAAGCCTTGATGCAAGCCTCCATTACCCTGTAAATTTCTTGTATGTCCAGTGAAACAACATTAAATGAAGGATTCAAAGTTCTACTGTCTGCTTGAGATGTCAACTTGCCCCTCGTACCAGTGCTACAGTAGACTCTGTACTATGGAGACAACCTGGGAAGCCATGTACCTAGGCAGCATTGTTCAAGCAGGATGACGTGTGTGTGAGGTGATCCTCTTCATTCAAACACTATCTTTTCAAATAAAAGCATTCCAATGAACTGGCCTGGTTACAGCCTGGAGATCTAAATGATGGAATCTTGGCTTCAAGGCATGTTTCCTGTTGTCCTGATGTAAACGTTAAGGTTCCCCCTTACTGATGACAATCTCTTCGATAATCACCAACTCTTTATCTGCACCTGCCCTGCCTTCAGCTTTGGCCAGGTGCATGCTCCTTTCCCCACCACAGTGCACATTTTGCATCTGTTTACTCCAATCTTTGTTTCTTTCTCTCTCTGAGTCTGACTAATACAGAGAGCGATATTATACCACAGTGAGAATGTTATGTTGCCTTGAAAATTCCTCCACCAAACAAATCCGTGTAGTATTTAAAACTTCAGCCTCATTCAGATTCTCAGGAGATTGGCAGGATGTAGTCAGATTTTTTTTGCCAAAAGAAAGCATAGACAATTTCCAGTCTAGTTCCCAATAGAGTTCCTACTCTCCTCTGAAAGCTCGTGAGCACTGGCCTTCCTATTGGCTTTTCCAGCTTCTAGACTTACAGAAGAGCTACTCCCCACTAAGTTCCTCTTTGGCCATGCTAGGGCTTCTCTAACTTTTATGAATTATTTCCAAAAGCCTACAAAATGTGGTCAAGTAGTCATAGCAACAACCCTACTTCTCAGTATCAATTTTCTATATTAGTTACTTTTCTTGGTGCTAGGGAGGAAGGGGTTTTTGGGAACCAGTCTATTATGGTGGGGTACTGTTGATGGCTTGTCTTTGACATCCAACAAGAAGCACAGAAAGTGAAATGCCAGGCATCAGCTAACTTCCTCCTTTGTTTCTTTATTCTGTCTGACATTTCAGCCTGTGCAAATGGCGCTGCCTACATTCCAGTCATCTTCTCTGGGAACACTCAGAAACAAAGATGAGTGTCACTTATGACCCAGGTGTCTATTAATCCAACCATGTCACACAGGTAACAAATACTCAGAAGTGCAAGAAGAAACAAAAGCAACATCCTTAATATTAAGGACTGCAGAGGCCATCAAAGGAAGTCCAAGTTAGGAAAAATATCAATGTAAAAGAGAGTAGAAACTGAAAAGGCAAACCTCATAACACAGAGCTGAAAGCTACCCAGTAGAAAATTCAAATATCTTCTAGCAATGAAAAAGAGAGATATTTATTGTGTAGGTTCGAAAAGAAAAAGGGAAAGGAGATGGCCAGGTAGAATCCTTCCTTGAGTGGTTTGATGCATATACATCTTCAAGAATTAATATGAACTATTTAGGAGATAATATTCTCTTGACTTGTAAGAATGGATTTTTTTTCCTCAACAGAATTTGGTTATTGAGTGTAGAAAGTCTAAGTGTAGAGTAAAGGGCCACCTTGTGACCAGATCAAGTACTGCAATTTGAACAAACCTGAGCTGGGTGTCTAGGTCAGAGAAAGGGGCTACTTATTATTATATTTTGGTTGTGAGCCTAGCCTTTAATGGCTGAGCCATCTCTCCAGCCCTGGGCTACTTATTCTTGATCACTACTTTTCCACATGATAATGCTGAGGTGCCCTTGAACTATCTTGGAAGACAGTTGCACTAGACAACTAGGTAGAGATTCAGAGAGTTTTGAGTTCTAGGTTCTAGACTTAGACAATGCGGAGGCTGAAAATAGAGGACTTGGCAAATTTCCACTTGGCAAATTCTGATTCTGGACAGTGTGATCACAATTGTACTCTGTTTCCTGGCTCTAGGACAAACCGCCTCTTTTAAAACAGAACTGTAAGTCCCTTATTAAAACTAAGACTTTCACCAGGTGTGGTGGCACATGCCTTTAATCCCAGCACTTGGGAACTCTGTGAGTTCGAGGCCAGCCTGGTCTACAGAGTGAGTTCCTGGACAGCCAAGACTACACAGAGAAACCCCGTCTCAAAAACAGAGTGAAAAAAAGAAAAGAAGCTAATGCTTCTCCTCAGAGAATCCATACACCTTAAGTCAATGGATATCCACACAGACAACCTTAGGTATACAAGTTTGAATATTAGTTTTGGAGATCCAAAACGAAGCACTTGTAGTTTTATTTAATCAGTAAATACAGAACATGGGGATCCATTGAAAAGCATAGCACACATAATATCAATAGAGCAGATTTAAGCTGGATATTCTAAATATAATTAGATAAAATAATAAATCCCATGTTAACTTATAAGAATGACACTTTAAATATAAGAACTGAGAATGATAGAAAGTCAGATATTAGAAAAAAACTTGCCTGTAGTATCCAAAGAAAAACTGGCATCGAATCACTACAAAAAATCTAATAAGGTAAATGTTAAGACAAGAAACTAAATGTTAGAGTTTAAGATGCATATTTCATAATGTTAAGTTGGCCAACATAACAGCACAGGCTGTAGCTCAGTCAATAAAGCAGCCAAGGCTCTGGACTTAATCCCTACCTAGTACTGAAAAAATCAATCTAAGAAGAAAATATGGAATTCCTTTCTGCTTCTATGAACACTGTGTGTTAGCCCCAGTTTCCACTGCTATAATAAAATTCTTGATCCTCAGTGCTTTGGAGCAAAAAGAGGTTTCTTCAGTGCCATTTTAGAAAAGTCCGAGGTTGGTCTCCCCCGTTTTGCCTCTGGGAATGGACTCCTGACAGATGGACTGACAGCAGCATGTGGCAGACAGCCACAGGTAAGAGTAGCCATACATGCAAAGAAGGAAGCGAGGCAATGTGTGTGAGCTCTTTTTCACCTGAACTCTTCAGTGAACTAACCGGATGCCCATACGAAGCATGAGAACTGCCAGATGAGATGCCAGACACACGTGCCTTTAATCTCAGCATTTGGGAAGCAAAGGCTGGCAGATTTCTTGGAGTTTAAGGCCAGACTGGTCTACACAGAGAGTTAGAGGCCAGACAAAGCTGCATAGTGAGACCTTGTCTCCAGAAACCAAAAACAGAAGTATGAGAAGCACATTAAACCCTTAGAGGGGCAGGGTACTCTGCCAATGAGCTAATATAGTTCCCTGAAGTTTCACTTCTGAGATGGTCCACTGTCTATATTCATTCATTTATCACATATGTCACACACACATACACACACACACACACAGCCATGCCATAGTGTGTATGCAAGGGTCAGAAGATGCCACACAGAGAATTATTTTGTCCTCTAGTTCTACCATGTGGATTATTGAGACAGACCTCAGTTCTTCGGGTTATTAGAATATTAGGTCTGGCAGCCAGCACTTTTGCTGACTGAGCTATCTCACTGGCCATAAAAGGCTTACTTACTAGGTTGGTTTACACAATACAGTGGACAAGAGGTCGAGAACCGGCTAGTTGTTCAGTGCTCGAGGCTGTGATACGTGTCTCAGGAGCCCCTTTCTGCACCAAGGGCCTGGAGGATGCCTGGGAGATACAGGTATTCAGTTCATGTTGAAAGCAGGAAGGCGCCTGGCTCCTCTATTATCAGTGAAGGAATCAGCAGCTGCAGCAGCAGGGTAGATGAAACCACCATTGAGAGTAAAGGCCAAGCCAACAAGGAAGAGAAACTTTTCTTCTTCCACAATTTTTTAAATCTGAGCCACTAGCAGAAGATGCTGCCCACATCTAAGATGGCTCTTCTCACCTCAAGTAACTAGCAATACATTCCCCCAGAAGATGCCTACAGGCTGACCTGGTCTAGATCATTCCTCATTAAGACTCTCTTTCCAAGTGATTCTAGATTGTGTGAAGTTGCCAGTTCAAACTAAGCATCCAAATAGGAAGCAAATCCCAAGATATTTTCAAATTAAACAGACTTGTAATCTAATCACATTAGAAGTCCAAATTCGAGGTCAACCTGATCTTCATAGTGAGTTCCAGGCCAGTCAGATGACACTGTGTCTCAAAAAGTCAGTGATAACATTAAAAGATACACTTATCAATACATTGTAGGCAAAAGACATGATATTCAAATTTTGATTGTTTGAAGGAGTGATTGTGAAAATGAAAACCTGTGGGGTTGCAGCTGTGTCTGTGCTTAGTGTGGAATTCGACAGGCTTAAATACATCAAAAGAAATTTTTGACAAATTCCCATATATAAGTTGTTTTTCAAATACAGAGAGAGAAGTATTTTGCTTATGTTTGGATTGTAAATTTTTCTAGTGTTAGGATAAATATGTATGTTAGAACACTAGCTAAAGACATATTAAGAAAAAAAGATACTTCCCTGATGTCAAACCGTAAGATACACAGTGTTTGCAGAAATAATTTGTAAATTTCATTAAGCAAATAGACAACTGTTTTAATCAGCAATCCCCCACCTCACATAGACACACACCTATACATCTTGGAGATGATGGAGAATCTGATCACTGAAGTTGCTGCATCATGTTACTCCAATGCTCAGCTTTCACCAAAAGGCATACGAGATTACAGGACAGTGTATCTCACTGAAGGGACAACACTAAAGCCTGAGGCCTTGTGAGAGCCCTTACCAGGTAATGCTTTATATTTGTTTACATTAAAAATCGTATTGCATAGCCAGGTGTGGCAGCGCATGCCTTTAATCCCAGCACTCAGGGAGGCACAGGTAGGCAGATCTCTGAGGTTGAGGCAAACCTGGTCTACAAAGTGAGTTCCAGGACAGCCAGGGCTGTTACACAGAGAATCTCTGTCTTGAAAAGAAAACAATAGAATTATAAATTTATTTATTCAGGTGTGCACAAGTGTACATGTCGCTGAACAAATATAGAGGTCAGAGAAGAATTTGTGGTAGTCAGTTCTTCCCTTTCACCATGTTCGTCCCAGAGGTTGGATGAGGGCTGGTCATGCTTGGCAGCAAATGCATGTATCTATCAAGTGAACCATCTCTCTGGTCCAATAAATGCTTTGAAATAACTATTTTAAATGTTCTTAAAAATGCTAAATATGATCATTGAACCAAAGAAAAATGGAAATAGTGTTAAGAACAAGACAACAAGAAGAAGTCATGAAAGAAACCAAGCAAAATAGTTGTATAGCTGCACAGTGAAATGAATCATTCACTGGACGTGAAAACTGTTCAAGTCTACACCCAAGAGGCTGCCAAACTCCATGAGCTGCAAATCGAGAGTTGCACTAGGATGTGTTGTGCTCACACTGCTCAGAGCCTTGGAGCCAAAGACAAAGACAGAACCTTGAAGGAAAGAAGAAAAGTGTCTTGTTGAGTACAATGGAAGATTATTAGCCACTTAATTCTCAAAAACCTTACAGACTCGAGAGCAGCACGACAGCGTGCTTAAGGTTCTGAAGGAAACAAATAACCCCCTGCCAATCGGCACTTCAGCGTTTTCTAACTGTCTTCGACCATGAGGGCTAAAGTAAGGCATTCCTAGACAATCAAAAGCTGAAGGAGAGTTTTCTTCCAGAAAAACCTGCCCTACTGGAAATGTTAAAGGGTAGTCATCAAGTTGAAATGAAAAGAGACCCGACTCTAACTCAAAGTTTCGTGAGGAAATGAAGATGTCAGATGAAATGAACTGGACAGACATAAAAGCCAATATTTATACTGGGTTTGTAGCTTAACTTTTTATTACTTGCTTGATTTAGAAAACAAAAATATGTCCGTATTCGTGTATCAGAAAAATACGGCACCTACATAAAATAGAATTTTGCTCAGTCATAAAGAAAAATAAAAAAGGAATTATGAATTTTTCAAGAAAATGGATAGAACTGGAGCATATTGTATTAAGAAACACTCCAGACTTAGCTTCTAATTTTCATACCTATGTGAGAATGGGTGTGTTGAGAGGCCAGGAAGCTAAAAACATGACCCTTGAGATAAGAGAAGGGGAAGGGAAAAGAAATGAGGCAAATTTCACCACCACCACCCCAGATTTCAACATTTTTTAAAATCATATAGGAAACAAGAAGGCCACTATACTTTGATTAGAAACTTTAATTTATCAGTAAGTATAATAATATAATCAAACAACAGAGCAAAGATTTAAGAGAGAACAATAGTGTAAACTTATTCGGCATTCGACTTTCAGTATTAGATAGGTGATCCAAGCTCAGGTAAATAAGAAATAGAGTTTAATAACACTGTCAATAAAATATAGAAGACATATGCAGTAACTATTGCAAAGCAACCGTAGAATATACGTTCTTCTTACATGCTTGTGAAAAATCCCCTAAAATTATAATTTTATAATTATGTCAATAAATTTTTTAAAGATTAATATTATACAAAGTATTTTCCCTAACCACAATCAAACGATTAACACCCAAATATATAAATAACTTCTGCAACTCAGAAAAAGGACAATAAACTTTTCACATGGAAAATAAGTATTTTTATGGTTGTGAAGACCTGGAATCTTTATGCATTAAAATAATAAGGTAAAATATTAAAGGTGGTGTAAAAAGCAGCCTTGTAGCCTTGTACAGTGGTTCGCAACCTTCCTAATGCTGCGACCCTTTAATATAGATCCTCATATCGTGGTGACATCCCAATCATAAAATTATTTTCATTGCTACTTCATAACTGTATTTTTGTTACCATTGTGAAATGTAATATAATGTAAATATCTGATATGCAGGATATCTGGTATGCAACCCCCAAAGGGATTGCAACCCATAGGTTGAGAACCTTGTAGTTATTTAAAAATATAAGCAGGATTATCATATGCATTAGTTATGTCTCTGCTGTTGTAATAGCCTGACAAAATCAATTAAAGGAAGAAGGAAGGAAGGAAGGAAGAAGGGAGGGAGAGAGAAAGGTAGGGATGAAGGGAGGGAGGGAATGGTGAGGTTATTTTGGCTACCAGTCCCAGGGTATAGTCCTTCATGGTGTCTGGAGCTTAAGGAGGCTTATCATATCATATCCACAATCAGGAAGTAGATAGTTCTGTGCTCAGGTAGCTTCCTTGTTTATACAGTTCAGGATCTAAGCCCAGGAAATGGCACTGCCTTTCTTCAGAGTGGGTCTTCTCACCTCAGTTAACCCAGTCAAGACAGTTCCTCATAGGCATGCCCAGAGGTAACCTAATCTGAATATCCTTACATATGTGCCTGGAGATTTGTCTCCCACATGGTTCTAGAGCCTGTCAAGTTGACAGTTCTAAAGATCATAGCTCAACCCCTTGTCAACATGACACCCAAGCCAGTCATTTATAAACTGTCGCCTTCTACCTTTTAGTTCCGTGATCTTACCCTACACTGCAAAAATATATCTCACCCAACTTCAAAAGTTTCCATAATCTTTAACAATCCAAAGACTTTTTAAAAGTCTGAATTCTCTTCTGAGACTCAAGGACGTCTCTTAACTGTGGATTTCTATAACACCAGAAGAAGAAGAAGGAGGAGGAGG
>LOJH01009493.1:8142-20333 GCA_001685095.1 Ellobius talpinus
ACACACACACAATGGTATAGAGAATGAGGGGATATGGAGATGACTTGGTTAACAAAACCTTATGTTGTACTGGGAATCAGATCCCCAGCAGTCATGTAAACAACTGGGCATGCATACTAGCACCTGTAACTGCAGCAGTACAGTTGCGAGGCAGAGACAGACAGATCCTGCCGACTCATTAGACTGCCACTCTAGCTGAAAGAACATGATTCACTTCAGGATAGGTTCATATGATAACCACAGAGGAAGATACTCAACATTGATCTCTGGCCTCTATGGTGGATACATGTTTACATATGTATACAAGCATATGCCATATATAAACCCACAACAAAGTGCGTGAGATAACAGTTTTCCAAAGTTTCTCAAATCGATATTCCAACCATAATGTAGACATAATAGTGATATCTTTCAATGATTAATATTTTCCTTATTGAAATTGAGATCTTTTCCAGGTTGCACTATTACATTTCTTGTTGCAGTAAAATTTAAAAAAAATGCCAGAAAAAACAGAATTAATGGAGGAAGGGACTATTTTGGGTCGTAGTTTGAGGTATAATACATCATGACAGACAAGTCCTGATGAGAGGATCTTGAAGCACATGGCCCTGCTGAATCCAGGGAAGAACCAACTTTAAATGCCTATCGTCAACTGCTTTGTCATTTGTATTAAGTCCATTATCCAAGCTCATAGAATATAACCTTTCACATTTAGCATGTGCCTTCTCACCAAAATTAACCCCATTGATTGTAGATCCTATAAATTTGAAAATAAATATTAGCCTTCACATAGCTCTAATACCTATTATTTTTCTTCCTTTTTTCTTCCTACCTTTAAACATTTTATTAGATTTTTAATGGATTAATTATGTATATGTGTCTGTGTGAGTATGTGTGTGTCTGTACATGTGTGTGAGGCTATATGTATATTAGTACAGATGCACACAGAAGCCAGAAAAGGGCTTTGGATGTTCTATAGAGCTGGACTTACAAGTGCTTGTGAGCCACCCAATTGGATCTTGAGTCTTCTACAAGAATACTGTGTACTATAAACTGTTGGGCAGTCTCTTTGACTTCCTGCTTCTTATCTTTGAACAAGATTGTATTTGGGTGTGAGAATTGTCCTGAGGTTTATTTTTTCTGTTTATAGTTTCAAGGTATCAAGCTTACAACTGAAATTAATATATACCATGTCTTCACAGTTCTAGAGGAGCTTCCTCCATTTACTCTACATGTTTCCCCATAGAAGTCTGAAGCAAAGAGGAGGATTTGACGGTAAAAGAGAACTCTCTCTCTCTCTCTCTCTCCCTCTCTGAATTGAAAACATCTCAAAGGTTACAATAGGCTTGTGATGACCATACTGTCAAATACATTGCAGACTGTATTTTTCAATGGCACCATCTGTGTACTATGACTGTGGTGGAAAAATGGCTTTATATGAAGGAGCTACCATGTAGCTCTTTTAGTCTTTTATTTTGTCTCATTGTATTAGTAGTTGGAATTCATGTATGGCCAATATTTAATTCTTTCCCTCTTCTTAAAATCAGAGTTGGAAAGAAGTATCTTAGTAGTTGATATACGTGTCCTTATGTTCTACTCACACTTTTACTTAATTACCTAGAAAAGCTAACAAAATGTTCTTTTTTGTACTCTTCTAAAAATCTTGAAATAGCAAACTAGATTTTGGTAAGAATTTTGAAATATTTAGAATTGATAAGAATTAAAAATTCTTAAGTACCAAAGCATAAAGTAAGAATAATTTGATTCTAAGAAGCATAGTAGAATTAAATAGGCTCTCTGACACCAACAAGTTTTATGTATTTATTTATTATTAGAGAATCTCATATATTACTTTTATCACATTTTAATATCTCTTATCTCCCCTTTATTCCCATACAACTGTTATTTCACTTTCTTATGATAAAGAAGTCATTAAAATACATGTAGTCAGACTGGTGTTGGCCAACTACTCTTGAGCATTAAACCTGTACTGAAATGAGGTTGATATTCAAAGTTTCATTGTATTTAAGAAAATATATTTTCCTTTTCCAGCAATTATCATTTCCAAATAGCTTCTTGATGATGTTTGAGTCTTAGTGCCTACTCTCCTTTCTGGGTTGAGACTTCCTCTGTCTTAAGCTTATGCAGGTCTTGTACATTGGCTAATGGTTTGTGTGTATTCATACTGAATTATATAATTAGAGAAATAAAATGAGGACATGCTTCTAGGAATTGTGGAGGAGAATATTTTATTGTAGATATGAGGGACAGAATAGCCAAGGCATCTGGAATGATCCAGACTGAACATGGCCAAGCAAGAGAAGGTAGAAGAGAGAGGAGAGAGCCAGAAAAAATTGGCCAGGAGCTAACAAGGAGACTAGAAGACCAAGAGACTAAGAGGATGACAGGGAAAAAATGGCTGAGCTACGTAGGGAAGAGCAGCAGATGCTGGAACAGAAACCCAGTCCAGGTCCTGATGTGGCATTGGGGAGAGGATATGCCAGCCAGGTAGTCTCTATAGCACTGACAATGCTCAGAGGCTGTGAACAATATCTGCTTTTATAGATTAATAGGCACCTCATTTAGCTCTTTGTCAGGGTTTTAGCCCCAACATTTATGTACATTAGTCTTATTGTGCATGGAAAATGATGTTTCCTTAAAATTCTCTGAACTTAAGTCTTTCTGCCCACTCCTCTGCTCTTGTCCATGAACCTTATGACTTGGTTTGTGATAAAGACATCCCATTCAAGGCTGAGAACTCCAAAGTGTCTCTCATTATGTTTATTGACCAGTTGAATGTCTTTGTGTTAATAACTACATGCAGCAAGAAGAAGTTTTGTGGATGTCTCTGTTAGCTTATGCCATATGTGTGAAGGTTCTAACAGAGGTAAAAGAGGGTATCTGATCCTCTGGAGCTAAAGTTACAGGTGATAGCTGCTAAGCATAGCTATAAGAATCAAACTTGGGTCCTCTAAGGAACAAACATTTTCAACCCCCTCTTTAACATGTTTTTCAAATGTAATTAAATGAATTTTTTTAAACTGACACAACTTCTGTATATAAGTAATATTAATTTTATGTCCATTGCATTTCAATGATAAATGAAAATTATTAAAGCAGTGTGATGAGATTTTTAAAATTATATTACCTTGATGTCTATCTATGCAATAGGTGGTCTACAAGATATCTGTGTGCTGTGCTGTTTGTATGTGATATAAGAAAGAGAGAGAGAGAGAGAGAGAGAGAGAGAGAGAGGAGGAGAGGGAGAGAAAGAGAGAGTATGTGTGTGTATTCAATTTACATGAGTTCAAGTCTTAAGTGATTATATATAGTGTTTATTAAAATTTGTGAGTTGATATGTATCACTGATTAGTGAATGTAGATAGTATGTAAGTTGCTGTGTGCCTTTGAAACATCAAGTATTGCTTATACCCATAAGAAAATTTTTCACTAAATATCCTTAAATCTGATCCAGTTCACTTTGATGTTCTTTTGATTTAGCATTATTTCCTTCACTTTATTTATGTTTCCCAATCCATACTACTAACACTAGCTGTAGGCTCTTGTTTAACAGAAATAAAACATTTTCCAATTTATGCACTTGATTTTCCTTATAATTTCTTTAGTTTTAATTTTTTGTCACCTCAACACAAATCCAGATGTATCTAGAAATACAAAATCATGAGAAAATTTCTCCATAAGGTAGTTCCATTTTCAGGTTTCTGAGGTATTGGCTTGATCCATGATTGATGTGGGAGACATGCTCATTTTTGGATGGTCCCAGAGCTGAAAAGGTAGTCATGGCCACTATAAAAATACAGGCTGGGTAATATCTATGCAACAAGCCAGTAAACAGAATTTTTCCAATGCTTCTGCATTAGTTCCTAACTCCAGGTTCCCAAACAGAATTCTATCTCTGACTTCCCTCAGTAATAAAGTATGACATAAGTGTTGAAAGATGAAAGAATTTTTTTCCTTCCCAAGTTACCTTTGGTCATAGTGTTTTATCACAGAAGTAGAACCCCTTAGAAGCTGTATAATACCATTTGAAAGAAATAGTTATAATTATACTCCCTCTGTGTGTTAATTGTTTAACAATATCAAGCCACTATCATTAAGCCTTTATCTTTAATACAGGAATGAAATTACATGCATATAGTTCCTCAAATGTGACACTTGAACGCAAAAGACAAATCTGATAGTACAAATAAAAAAGGCTTTGCTTAATTTTAGAACAGTTCTTTGTTTTCTGTTTTTTATATATAAATTGGTGTCTTTGAATTGTTAAAGCTCCTATAAGACTAAAGTTTTTTCCCTTATTCCTATAACACCTTTTCCCTTAATTATTCTCCTGTACCTGTCTTATAAAATTCAAATGATTTAACCAAATACATCTGTTGTGATCTATTTTTCTCTGTATCTTGCACTGTAAGTAATACAAACTGAGCTTCTTCATGATTTCTGAAGTGTAACCCTATTCCAGGACAACTGGAATACTGAATGAGCCTTCCAACCTATAACCACCTTGTACTACATGACTATTCTCTCATACTGTAATATTTTATAGATACTCTACAGACAGCCTTAGGGTGTTTTGTTGGTTTTCCTTCATAACGTATTATTGGTAGGGGTAGTTTTGATTTAGAATATTATTCAGTAGTACATATAGATTCTACATTGTCCTTGGTAACATGGAACTAACCAAAAATCCTTCAAGTCATGTTCTTACATGAGATTTTTTATGAATAATGATAATATAGAAGTATTGGGAACCATAGAAGACAAAAATATTAGTTTTCTTTCATGTTTTTTTCTATAGAAATGGAGCACTGATATAGATCTGTGACTATAGAAATGAAAATCAAGCAACACTAATCTTCAAAAGCAGAAAGCTTGAACTTAAACTGACTTCAAGAGTTTTGAATAATTAGAATAAATAGTCTCTAAAAGGAAAAGGAGGGTGTGAGCTTTTGGTAGAAATATATAATATGATGTTTATAAGGAATCTTATTTTTACCTGACATAATAAAATTATATAGCACTTTCAAGTCAGACCATAAAAATGCACTTCTGAAGCCTGGAAATAAAAAGTAGCTCGAGATAAATATTTTCAGAGATAAATATTTTCTAGAAGGCATATGAACCTGTCATTTCCTAAAGAAGTCAGTAGGGAAGTAAGAGAATGAATGAGGGACTAGAGGCCTAGGGGTGTGAGAAAGTGGAAAATATGAAAAACTGTCTGAAGAATCAAATATCAAATAAATATTTTAACAAATTCTCAGCTTTACAAATAATGTGATGTGGTTAATTTATGTACCATGTACAAAACATAAATATTTTGAAATCAATACGAACCTCAGATTTGAGGACATATTATTAAGGTAGAAGAGGAGAAAGAATCAAATCCCAAGATTGTGTTAGAATTATAATGACTTAGTCAGAAATGTATAAAGAAAAGTTTGAGTTTCTGGGTAATAGGGTTTCTGTGTTTCTGTATTAGATAACAAGTAAATGGCAATAATGCATAGTACTATAAATTTTATTAGAAATGTAAATTGTTTCAACTTTGATTGACAGCCATCCTAAAATAATGGTTACTTAAAGAACTTTGAGAGGGAGTTGGCACGATGTAATGTGTTTTATGGAATAAAATAATGTGAAGGGGCTATTTTATCACAACATTCTAAAGGGGGCATAGAACTGTACTAGTCCTCCAAAACCTTCAAATTTGTCTAAAAGAAGAAAGGTTTCCATGTAAAGATTTTCATTAAATTGCTGTTCTCAGAGGATAATCTAAAAGACCTATTAAATGTTCTAGATTTTTTAAAATACTTAGAAGAGATATTTCAAATTCATGTGACATAGCAAACTTTCTTACCAGACTGACTTTGGACCACCAGCCCACAAAATAATGACTGGGAGACTTATTATGACAGCTTGGCCTTAGCTTAGGCTTTTCCCCAACTAGCTCTTATAACTTAATTAACCCATAAATTTTTAAAAAAATATATGCTGCCACATGACTGGGTTACCTCTTCTTGGTACAGCACATCTGACATGCTCCAAGTCTGCTGGTAAAACCATTCACCTAGATTCCTTCTCCCAGGTTCTTTCTGTCTGCCAGGAAGTCCCACCTATTCTTCCCTGCCTAACTATTGGTCATTTAGTTATTTATTAAACAAATCAGAAGGCTGCTTAGGCAGAGACACATCTTTACAGTGTGAGCAAACATTCCACAACAATGGAAGATAGCTTTTCTAACACAAAAATGCAAATCGAATATTGTTAGAAAATATTTTATGAATTATCTATTATTGACTTTTTGTTATATTGTGGAAATGTTCTATTTTCAGTAATAGACATTCCATTCTTCTTTTACTCCAATGGAGAAAAACAAAACTGTACACACAATAGGGTACATGTTAATATTCTTCCTCAAATAGCATCAGGTTAGTTTGTATAGATACAATTTTTAGACAACAATGAATTTAAGTAAGCTTAGTTTCATATGATAAACACAAAAGTTGCTGTCCTACCTTGAGGTATTCAGTGACATGTAGGATTTGAGTATATTACCTAAGATCTTTCTGGTAAGTTAGTTTACAAAACACAGAAAATAATCCCTAGCTATGTCAAGCCCATTCCTGTGATTTTGCTTTGTGTCCCAATCTAGAAAATACCTCACCCAAGTGTTCATGTAAACAATGTGCTCCTTACCATCCTGTTTCTTTTTATTAAGGTTAACCCAGTGTTCATTGCAAAATAAATACTATTAACACTCTGTGTTGGTTCTGCTGATAATCAGATATCATAAGAGTTCTTAGCCATTCTTGCCTACACAGACGATTAGCAAACACTGTTAAACACTGACTTTCTCCAACTGGCCTCATCTTCATCGATTCCTGAGGTCTTGGCAAAAATGGAGTTTGTTGCTTATTTAGTCAATTTCTTCATTCTAAGAAGGTTAATAGAGGGCTCTGGAATTAAGATAATTGGATCTAAGAGTCAGTCTTTTTTATTTCAAAGCCACTTTTGACAGTGATGTGTTTGTCAGTTATTAAGAAATTTCCTTAGAAGCAAAGCTGCAATAACTGACTCATAGCCTCTTATAAATTATAAGGTGAAAATGCTCTCAATGCAGCAACTTTCAGGTGGCTGCGTGATGCCAATAGGCGTACAACGTGTTTAATATTTTATAGTTGGTATTTGTGAAACGGAATTAGCCAAACCCAGAAAACTAGTTCTTTTACATATGAAAAAGAATATATTTTGTAGAAAAAGCTCAAGAATGGGGATTAAAGTTTTAAGAGATTAACTGAATTG
Organism: Ellobius talpinus; assembly: GCA_001685095.1. Classification (NCBI taxonomy): domain Eukaryota; kingdom Metazoa; phylum Chordata; class Mammalia; order Rodentia; family Cricetidae; genus Ellobius; species Ellobius talpinus. The sequence goes on from LOJH01009493.1 coordinate 15,466, forward strand.
AAATATATTGAATTATATTTAAGATATAAAATCCAGAATAAATAATTTAAAACATTCTAAACAGAAAACATATTCCCTTTGTCTTTTTTCTGTATCTATCATAGCTCTCTTTGCTTGTCTAGGAGCAATTCATAGAAGAATATGGGAGGAAGGTAGTGAGCCCAAAAACTATGAGATTATTTTATATTTGGGATAGAATAGACATATTCTATCACATAGTGAGCAATTTACCTGAATATTAACATAAAATTATATCTTAGAAACCAGTCTCTAAAATTTATATCAACATACAAATAACAAGAAGGAGGTGGGAATATTGGGATTCTTTTGAAATCACAAAGCTTGTCACAAAGCAGTGACAGATATCCTCTAACAAGGTCATACCTCCTAATCTTTCCTAAATAGTTCACCAAATGTGAACCAGATTTTCAAAATTATGAGTGAAGGATAGCCATTCTTTTTGTTGCTTGCTAAGAGAAAATAATAAGACCCAGAGAAGAAAATAGCAAAATGAGAAAAGAAAATCAAGATTAACAAACTATTAACCAAATTAGCTAAAAAAGTGAACAAGAAGACCCAGATTAATAAGATTATTGATAAGCAGGAGATATCACAAGATATCATAAGAGCTCTTAGCCATTCCTGCCACCATCATAGACACTAGCCCTATGAAACTGCAAGTCCATTTAAACACTTTCTTGATAAGCTACAATTGTCATGGTATTTTGTCACAGAAATATAAAAGGAACAATTAGAAATACTGTTACTGACTAAGAAGAAAACAAAGATGTTCACTGTGCCTGCTCCTCATAATACTTTGATTTTTATAGAGATCAATAAGACAAGAAAAGGCAGCAAAGCTATTCATATAGGAAATGAATATATAAAAGTATCCCTGTTTGTAGACAGCATAATATTGTACATAAGAGACCCTAAAGACTCCATCAGAAAACAAAACAAAACAAAATTCTCCTAGAACTGGAAAACCTTAATAGCAAAGTAATAGGTCAAAAATTTACATTAGAAAATCAATAGCCTTCTCTGTAATGATAGCAAACCCACTGAGTTAGAAGCAAGGAAAAATATGAAAGTATTAAAAATACACTCTAGAATAAGTCTAACATAGGAAAGATCTCTGTAATTAAAAGCTGAAAAACCTAGAGAAGGATGTAGAGGAAGAGCTTGAAGATAGAAAAGACTACCATGATAATTGATTGATAGAACTAACATTGTGAAAATTATTATAGTACCAAAAGCAGTTTACTGTTTCGATGCATAAGATTCCTTTCAAGTGTAGAAAAGTTTTAAAATTTGTAAACAAAATTAAGAGAAACCAGCCTAAGCAATTGTGAGTGAAAGAATAATGCTGGAGGTATTGTCACATCCAATATCAAGTTATACTACAAAGTTCTAACAATAAAAGAGCATACTACAGTTACAAAAGCTGACATGTAGATCAATAGAGTGGAGAATACCAAAAGTTAAAACAACACAATTGCAATCAGTTAACTTTTAAAATAAAGGAAGCAAAACCGCAGCAAAATGAGAAGATTTTTCAGTGCTTTTGTTTTTTTTTAAAGAATTGTATTAAGAAAATTGGATATCTACATACAGAAGAATGAAATTAACTCTCACTCTGAAAAGAAGAAACAAACCTCCAAATGGGCCAGCCCACAGACTGAAAACTCCTAAACTATTCAAAGGGAATATAGAGTGTATACTATAACATAGGAGCTCAGCTATAGACTTTCTGAATAGCACACAAGTTACTCAGGAAATGAGACCCAAACCAACAAGCGATATTTAAACTCTTCTGTAAACCACAGAAAAAGATCAAATTAATGAGATAGCTTACAGAGTGGAAGAAAATACCAGCCATTTATATATCAGGCAGATTATTAATGTCTAGAAAAAAAATAATTCAAAAACAAAAATAGCCCAAGATGGAAAACAAGTAAAAATAGTTTAGAGATATAGACAAGGGATTCTACAGATGAAACATCAATTATTAATAAGGATTTAAAATATCATCATTAGCCACCTGGGAAATGCATATTAAATCATATTAAGATTCTATATAATTCTAGCAAGATCATCTATTAGAAAGAAATCATATGACAATGAATGATGGAGAAGAAATGGAGACAAAAGAATGCTTTTCCACTATCGGTGGACAAGCAAATCAGTGCAGTCACTTTAGAATAGAGTTTGAAGATTTTTCAAAAATCTAAAAAGGAAGTAATACTGACCAAATTATTCCATTTCTAGGAATATGCCCTGAAGAATCTATAGCCTTATTTTTATTTGTTTGTTTGTTTTCTTTGGCATTTTGTTTTTCTTTTTCTGTTTGTTTGCCTGTTTTGCTTTGACTTGAATTTATTTTTATTTTTTTAATTTTCATTTTGGTGTCTGCTGTAGGGAGAGAGGGGAGGATATGGATGGACTGGGAGGTGAGTAGAATTGAGGTGCATGGTATGAAATTCCCAAAGATTCAGTAAAAAAATAGTGTTAAAAAATCTATAGCCTACTACTGAAATATGTGTTCTTCAGTAATTATTGCTACTCTAATCATGGTAGCTAGATAATAGAATTAGCCCAGAGTTTTCTTAGTTGGTGAATGGATAATGAAAATTGGTACAGACAGGCAATGAATTTTATTCATCTATAAAAATAAATACTAAAATTTCAGATAATTTGATGTAACTGAAAATAATGAACTGACTGCATGAACCCAAGCAATGAGAAGTAAAAGCTGTGTTATCCTTGATATTTATGGATGTTGGCTTTAATCTCTCATCTTGTAAGTTTACCTTAGAATTTGTAAAGGCCATAAATTTAGAAAGAGGCTATTTGGAGAGGAATGGTATAAGAAAAGCAATAATAGTAAAACATAATTATAATATAATGAGAGATGGGAAATATTAGGGATGGAAAAAGTCAAGCACAGATTTAAAAACGTGTAATGGGGACAGATGAAGGGTCAAGGAAGAGGGTTAACTAAAATTAAGGGAGTAGAAAAAACTCATATTGAGTTCCACTGTCTGGTAACTAGACTACACTGTAAATGAAATAGCTTACCAGACTAGAAAAGGACCCTCTGAGAATCTATGTTTTTTTACTAAAAACTACAGTGCCAGTTGTGTGACACTGGTTGTGTGTTGTTGGTCTGGGGAACCCTGGTGACTCCAAGAACAGCACAGGCTTTTGCCATGTGTGATGGCCTGAATGAAAAATGCCCACAATAGACTTTTTAATTAGAATACTTGATTCCAAGTTGGTGTTACCATTTGAGGATGGTATGTAAGTCTTAGGATCTGGAAACTTTCTGGAAGAAATACATCCCACCATTGGGAATGGATTTTGAGAGTTATTGCATTTCTTCTTGGAACTCTTCCTCTATTTCCTTTATGTGGATAGAAATGTGATTTTCCAGTTTCCTTGTTAATCACCTGCTACTATTATAGAACTTTCTCCTGAAACCATATATGATTTTTCTAAAGATATAATTTAATTTGTAAAAAGATAAAACAACAAACTTATTATTAATAAATTTAAATACAAAGTTATTTTCACTCTAAATTTTACTATAAATGAACACACATATATGTATGTGTGTATTATATATATGTATGTGTGTACTTGTATATACATACGATGACCAACAGCCCCCTTATACAATATCCAAATGTCCATTTTGCAGTACTAACTTTGAAAAAATCATTGAGTAATAGGTTACTGATTAAGTTTATAACTAAACATAATCAATCTAATTTGTCAAAATGAAATATGTTCTATTATATTTATAGCAAACTTTGAAAGCAAAAATTAACTTTCTATTACTGTATTGCATTAACACATTGGGAATAAGGCTAAATATACTATGCATATTAAGATGTTTATAATTACACACTCATAAGCAATCAAGAATAGTGACAGAATCTGTGTAGTGAGTGGGATATCCAGTTGATAATACGTAAGGAGATAAAGTGAAAACTGGTACCTTAAAATGTATGTCTAAAACACCCTTTTATAAAGTACCTCCTATTGCCGAGCTCTCAGCACAGACTTCTGTTGCCATGGAATCACAGCTCCTCCTGTTGCTTAGGGTTTGCACTCAAAATGAAAAATAAATACAAAAGATTCTAAGTGGTTATTTTAAATATTAAATTAAAAAATTAGACAAAAACATCTTTGGTGGATCATAAGAAAATAAGATGAATGGATTTCAGACTTTTTCTGAGGTTCCACAGAAACATGAGGTCTACCATTTGGATGACATTTGATCAATAGAAAAGAAGTAGGTGCTTATTCAGTACAAATTGTCAACTAAGCCTGGGTGTATGTTGACAGTGTATGTAAGGAACAACTGCAAAATGTCCTATATAATTATGTGATTTATTCATTGAAAATATGTAATGGGATTTCCAAAAGGAGAGTAATGTCTACTCATGGGCATTAGAACAGTCCCTTTAGGAGTGCCACTACTGTATAATGTATAGGAACTTTATTACCCCAGCACAGCACAGCAGAGCAAAGGCAGGTGTCTCTACATCAGATTCCACTGCAAGACTCACCTGTGTACTATTCTGGTCCTAAGACATCCACTACAAGCAGTTAATGTGAAAGTCTTTGAACATCATCATTTCATCTGGTCAAGACACATCCAACTTTCTTGTACGATTAATTTTTCAAGCACTTTACAATGACCGTGTTTTGTTTAAAGTTGTTATTTTTTAGGTTTTTATTGATTTCATTGAACTGTACATTTTTCTCTGCTTCCCTCCCTTCCTCTCCCTTCCTCTCCAACCTTCTTACATGGTCCCCATGCTTCCAATTTACTCAGGAGATCTTGTCTTTTTCTACTTCCC
>LOJH01009495.1:783-12479 GCA_001685095.1 Ellobius talpinus
ATGGTGAACTGTTTCATGAATTCAGACTAATTAGAACAAAATCAGTGTGATTGTGTTAGCATTTGCGTGTTCTGACGAACTTTAGCTTCTTAGAGCACACTTTACTGAATCAGTTATCTGAAAGCACAACTTGCTACAGAACTCCCAAACAGGAGCAAGGGACACACAAATGCTCCACTGAAGTCTCACATTCTCAGGTCCCAGGCAGGCCTGTTCATGACCCATTTTAACTCTTCTGAGGCACTTTTCAAGGGTGACTTATTCCACATTTAAATGAATAGATGCTGCTTCTATTACTGAGCACACAAACATCAGCTTCATACTGCTTGGTGAGATGCACAGTGGAGGCAGAGCAAGGATATATTCCTGTTGCTGGAGCAAATGCTATGCACCTGTTTCCTATAACCTGGGGAAGAAATACAAGCCCATTAGAGAGAAATATCCACGACATCTCAACTACTTTTCAAACAATTAGACCTCTGTAAAGATTTGTCTCCTCATTACAAATTTTCTCCTGTTTGTTCAGTAGTCCTCTGCAGTGTGGAGGCTTAATAAATGAGGGATGTTCACAGAACACATTGGGCACTTTCCCTGGGGGACAACCGTAATCACAAAACAGACGAGAAATAACTCAATTATTGTCTGCTCCCTGCTCAGGGGACAGAAGGAGGGCTGTTAGGCTAAGAAACCAGGACAGAACATACCCAGGAGCTGAACAGACCTAGCACCTGGCTGCAAATACATTATTACACTCAACAGTATAGGATGGTTTTTCACCTCTTTTTTTTCTCTTGTTTATTAACATTCTGAAAATAACTAAAGTAGCACAAAGATAAGAAACCTGGTGACATTCCTAGAAAGACTGCAAAGTTTATTGATTTTTAAAAATGCTGCTTTGTTTGTTCGAGACAAGGTTTCATGTGGTTGTCATGGATGACTTGGAATCCACTGCATTGCCCAGCCTGGCTGGGGAGCTGTGGCAATCTTCAGCCTTGGCCTCCTGAATGCAAGGGCTATGACATTGACTTCCTTCGCATCTTCTTATTCTTTTTAAATCTTGCAAAGTCTGAATGTGCAAAGTGAAATAGAGTGATTTGCAAAGAGCTTCTGATTATTAAGTGCAGTACATGCAGTACAGGGCAACCTGCCTGTCCTGAAGAGAGCATGCAGGGTTCCACTTACTGAATCCAGTGAATCTACTTTCCCAACACAAATGCATTGACCACGAGCAATGGAGAGATATATCAGAGTGTCCTTAACTTCACATAACTTTAAAAGAGGAAAACTTTTGTCATCTAAGTTTTTATATTTTGTCATGCTAATTCATTGGGATGTTCGTGCTAACAGATGCATCAACAGAGTGCTAGACATATCGTGGGTGCTTAATAACGCCTTATGATTGACAAACTCGAGGACTGGTCTAGATAAGTCTTATTGCCTTGGAGTCCATTTTGCATTACTTAGGCATCAGAAGGGTAGCTGCGAAGGCAGGGCTTCTCTCTTTCTTTGATCTGCGTTTCATCAGGCAGGACTGAGATTGTGGCATGCAAATGCTCTATTAACACTGACATAGTGAACTCAATTAAAAGGACAGTGTGCATCTTTTGTAATCATAAAATAACATGCTTAAATACTGAAAATTTAATTTATAGAAGGACAAAAAAAATCTTTAGTCACAAAATCCCAGAAAATCTTTATTGGAATCTACATTTTATGAATGTTTTCTTCTACAGTGCTGCATCTGTCTACTCATTTTCTAACTACAAATACATATGCCCATAAGCATAATATGCATCATATATACATGTGAGTCTATATATGTTTAATACAATTTTATGATTGACTTCACACTACAAAACAGCGATGAGAATTTCCTGTGATATTAAGTACTGCTTTAAACTGCCTTTCTCCATCTAATGGCACAGCATTTCGCGCTACATCTTCGATCTCATTCTCAATCCGCTGATCTAGTTTCTGTTATATACTAGTATTATTCGTATTGATTAATATCAATCTAAGAACATTTAGACATTCTTCCCTAAAATTTAAACAGAATGCCAGCATGACATTATAAAAAGATTTAAAACTAAAGCCCCATAGCTTAAATATACTCAATTAAATTAATATCAAAAGTTTTATATATATTTTATCAAAATTATTGTTGTATTTTAGGGTCATGTTTGTGTTTTGTATATAAAGCAATATTTCTTATCCTGAGTCTATACATATTTTATATATTTTTATTTTTTTAAATATTTTATTTTTATACATTGACAGTAGTTTTTAATACTGGTATAAAAATCAAATGCATTTTACTTTTCTTCAAAGACCTAATTAATTTCCCTGCATCAATGACACAATATATTTTTTGTTTTGTCATTATTTAAAGCACCAGCATTATCATTTCCTAAATTCTCATCTTTTAATTGCATGCTCATCATTCCATCTAGTTCTTTTGACTTATTGATACATGGATCTTTTTTGTTTATCTGTTCACTCATCACCTAGTCATAGAAAAGATGGTCTTCTGGTGAGGAGCATTGCTGTTCAGTTTAGAAAAGAGCTTCCCAGGACTAACTCTTCTGAGAATCCTTGCCTATTCATACATTAAAGTCAAAAAGAAACTTACACATCAAAATTCCATGTATGGTTTATGTTTTATTCTTGTTTTGATGGCCATCAAAGGGAACAAGAGACTCTGGTAAGCTAAAATCTTATTGGACTACTGCACTGTGAAAGAGGCACTCATTAAATGGAGGGTGCCTGTGTGTATTCCTGTTGTCTTCAAGTAACTCATCTTGTACCATAAGATCATTTTTATGTAAAATATTTTACACTATGAGGGTCTGTTTTCTTTGGTTAAAGCCAAACAAGAAAGGCTAATAAGAAAAATCAGAGATTTAGCAAGTCCCAGGGATTCTATCCTAGGTGTTTATATTTTAAAAAGGTAGTTTTTTTTCAGTCAAGAATTAAAATAGTTTGAAATGTTTCTAGTAATCTATGAAGTCAAAGTTGTTAAGGAGTTATTATAGAATCTCACAGTTTCTTAGTGAACTAACTTGTTTTCTTGCTACAACTGAACTACAGCCATGAAAGCAATGAAAAGCTAAATAAACCCTTAGGGGAGAAAAAATAAGAAGAAAAAAACAAACCTTGCTTCTTGTCTTACCAACACTGCTATTATCACATGGTGTGTTTCACATGATAAGCCGTTCATTAAAGCATCACCTACTGTTTTTTCCTTCCACAGAACCAGCTAGAACATGATCTGTCTCTGCATGAAGACATTGGACCTCTGACCTTTTTTGTAGCTATTCTGGGCAAGTATAATAAACAGAGTTCACTAGGTTTCTGTAAATCTCTGATTATATTTACTATGGAATCCAAGTGTTCTTCTCAGGCAGAAAAAATTAAGGTTGATTTTCAAATATTATGTACAAACTCTAGCTACTAAGCATTCCATAATGAACACTTTGGCAATTCAAAGCAAATTAGGGTTCCCACTAGGCAAGGATGACATGCACTACAGTCAAAGAGAGATGATGTGTTGCTAATGGAGAATATTCACTGAGAATTTAAAGCAAATCCAGACAGCAATGCCCACTGTAGTTTGTGGGGAGAAAAAAAATCGTAGCACACTTCATTAGCGTGATTTCTGTGTCAGTCTTAACTATTCTCCTCTATGTTTAATCTTAATTTATAGAACAACAATAATGAGTTACAGCCTCATATCAATGGGTGATTCTTTAGAAAGATGCACTTTGTACGATAAGCAGTTTCTTCCTCATGTTCATCAGTGAAATACTTGTTCCAGCTGCCAGAGCCTAACACGGGAGTTGATGAAAATTGAGGAAGGAACTTTTTATTCTCAACCAAGCACAAAATCTAATCAGAATCATACCAGTCACATATATAAAAGGACCGAGTTAGTTGCTAAGTCATGAAGGGCAACTTACGCACATTATTTAATTACGCAGCAGTATGCATGTACAGGAAACATAAAGACATGAGTAAGCATCAAGAACTCTTAAGTTCATCAGCACTCTTACAAAACTCAGATAATCATGACCGATGAGTAAGACCCATATTTTTTAAGAAGTTATATGCATATATGAATAAGTATATGTTCTAAAGAGACTACAGGCAAATATAATAGATATATGTATGTGTGCATCAGTGGAACTTTAAATGTATTTTGTATTGTGGCTAGAGAAATGACTCAACCATAAATAATGCTTGTTACTCTTTCAGGGCATCAGTTTTTTCCCAGCACCTGTGTCCAGCCACTCACAGCCACCTGTAACTTTCAATCCAAGACACCCAATGTCCTCTTCCAGCTCACATGTCCATTCTCTCTCTCTCTCTCTCTCTCTCTTTCTTGCTCTGTCACACTTACACATACACAATTTCAAAATGTCTTTTGTGGACATAGGCAAATATGTTTTATGTGGTATGTACAAAACAATTTAATTAAACATACCTTTAAGACACATAGGCCTATTTAAGTGCCAAGAGATAGACTTCACTTTGAATGATATCCCTTGATTACAATTAATTTTTTCAACTGTTGTTGAACATTTAGCTTGTTTTCATTATATTTTGCTATTGTGGTCATCATTTTAGTGAAAATCATTTATATAGCTAATAGGTTCCTTAACAATAATGAAATTACTGGGTTAATGACCATGTTCTTTCAGCCTTATGAAAAATACTACTAACTACACTGTTGCCAGAAAGTTTGTACTATTTGACTGTGCTATGAACAATGTATTAGAATAACCTTCCTCTCCTAAGCTGAGATGTGTCTTAACAGAAAATTTGATCTGTAAGGAATGCAAAGGAAATTTAAGTTTTTCATATGCGTTCTCCTGCTTTTCATCATCAAGTTTATTTTGCCCTCCTTTAGTGTTAGGTTTTCTTCAAACATTGGTATAGTAAGAGGAGCAGGCTGTGTCCCACTGCCCAGCTAGCTTAACCCCTGAAATAACCACAAAGAAATTGTATTAATTTAATTACTGCCTGGCCCATTATATCTAGCCTCTTCTTTGCCAACTCTCACATCCTGACCTAACCCATTTCCGTTAATCTGTGTATCACCGCGAGGGCGTGGCTTACTGGGAAAGATTCAGCATCTCTGATGTGGCGATTTCATGGCAGCTCTCCCTGTCTGCCTTCCTTTTCCCAGCATTCAGTTCTGTCTTCTCACCTAAGTTCTGCCCTATCAAAAGGCCAAGGCAATTTCTTTATTTAACCAATGAAANATTATATCTAGCCTCTTCTTTGCCAACTCTCACATCCTGACCTAACCCATTTCCGTTAATCTGTGTATCACCGCGAGGGCGTGGCTTACTGGGAAAGATTCAGCATCTCTGATGTGGCGATTTCATGGCAGCTCTCCCTGTCTGCCTTCCTTTTCCCAGCATTCAGTTCTGTCTTCTCACCTAAGTTCTGCCCTATCAAAAGGCCAAGGCAATTTCTTTATTTAACCAATGAAAGCAACACAAATACAGAAGGACCTCCTACACCACATTGGATGGTTTCTTCACACAGTAAGAGTGACTTTTTCCCTGTGTCTTTGTCTTTTAGTTGATTATCGTGGCAAGCTTTTTTTTCAGTTGTACTTTGTCAACCAGAGAAAGCATGCATTTTCCATATTCACATCTACCCATCATGATGCCACAGCATGCAGCAGACATTGTACCAAAATCCTCGAAGGCCCATCATCTACACTTGCATTTTTCCTCAGTGTCTCTCTCCCCCTTTTAATCCCTGCTCACTCTGGAGCAAGTACCCCATGCTCAGGAGAAATTATTTTCAGGGTGGTTAACAGCAGTTTGATAGGAGCATCTACTTTTCATCCTCAGAACTGCATTCTTATAGAATTAAGTTTTCCCATTACACACATAGCAATTTTGTTTAAGTAGAACTGAATTAATTTAGGAATATAGGATAGCCTACTCTTTCCATATAGGAGCATCTCTACCATTTATTGAATTTTAAGTGTCTCAATACAAGTTCAGTAGTAACTTGGGGAGCAAAGGGTTTATTTTGCTTATATGTCCACATTACCCTTCATCACTGAAGAAAGTAAAGCAGAAACTCAAGGCATGAACCAGGAGGCAAGAACTGATACAGGCATCATGGAGGAGTGTTGCTGGCTGGTTTCCCCATGACTTGCTTAGCCTGCTTCCTTATAGATCCCAGGACTACCAGTCAAGGTGTGGCAATGCCTATGGTGAGGCAGACACTGCTACATCAATCCTCATCAAGAAACTGAACAGTAGGCTTTTCCACAGGATAATCTGACAGAGGCATTTCCCTCTTCCCAAACTAATATGGTTCTTGTCAAGTTGACACCAAATTAGCCAGCATTGCTATCAAATATTATTTAAGCAAAATGTGAATTGAGAAAAAACGTAGTAGCTTGTGAAAAACTAGCTTTTAAATGTTTTTTATCAAACAATAATTCTTACAATTTTATTTTTACAACCATAAATCATGTGCATTGCTCAACCTTCATCGGGGAAGCTTCCTTTTGGAGAGGACGACAATTTACAGAAAGACTCACAGCTGGTCAGTTTGCAGAGAACAAAATATTTTGAAAGACTGAGTCCTAAGTAAAATGTCCATACCACAGCCTTCCTGTCACAGTTCAAGAATTTACATAGAAGAGAGAGAAAGAAGATTGGAAAAGCCAGAGGTGGAGGGTAACTTCACAGAAACAGCTTTCCAGTCTTTATATGGCAGATGCACACTTGAACACACAGTGATTGTGACAGCTCTCACAAGACTTTCACAAGTTACAGACAGTCCAAATCTCAGCATGGAGAATGGGTGATCACAAATTCCCATCCCTAGTAAAAGAGTAGTGGCACTTGATTGGTGCTAGGTGAAGGACAGCCACATCTCTCCAAAAGGGTGATGGTGTATGAACTGCTGATCTTACTCTTGGTTGTTATCATCATGGTCATTATAGAGAGACAATATGAAGTTGGGTAAATAAGAGGTAGAGGGGATCTGAAAAAAAGTTGGAGGAGAGAAATAAGTGTAAAATACATTGTGTGAAATTCTCAAAGAATAAATAAAATATAATTTTGAAAAGAATAGTGCTTATGTTTTGGTGCATTACCAAAATGTGGGTATTTCATTTATTCTCTATTTTTCTTGCTATAAATCCATTGTACTTTCAATGGTGAGGGCATCTATTGTTAAGTAGGGCACTCAATGTCTCCTACATTGTTTTATATAAATTTATGACCTTTTAAATCTATAAATTATGATCACAGGTCTCAACTAATTACTATAATTATTAATAACCATGCAAACACTACTGTGAAGCAACAATGCTATTGCATCACTATTTATACTGAATTAAAATAGCTCCCTCTGGAAGGATGCTCCTTAAGACTCAGATAAGCGAACAGAAAAATACCAAAACCAAACATAGAAAGGCACACAAAATAATGGAGTCTGATTTGCCTTGGCCAACTACTCAGCATACTTAGTGTCATTCCACTGGAGAAAACTGTTCTTATTTTAGACTTTGTTTGTTTGGAATTTTTTTCAAGAGGGGATATGAAGTTTTTTGGGTATCCTGGCAGGAAGGATCTCAAATGTACTGAGGGAGAGGGACAAATATGAAAGTATACTGGATGTGGAAAAATCAAATCAATAAGATCCCTAAAAAGAAATGCTTGGAAATAAACAATATCCTTCTGGGGACAGGAGATGGGGAGAAACTAAATCAGACTCAAAAGTCTTAAGAATTTCCTGAAGCCAAACGTTTGCATGGGCTCTGCCCAAGATATGGAAGCAGTATGAATAGCTGGAAGGAGGGAGGTCTGCTGGGCAGCTGCAAGCTGTGTAGGTAGTTCCAGAGGTCAAGCTGTCATGACTTTGTCACCCCTTCTGTGGTGGGCTTTGGGGATACAACTTCCTTTGACTCATCCACGCTCCAGGAAAGTAACCTCAGTCAACTCATTGGACCTCTAATGTAGGGTTGGGCGGAATCAGTTCTTTTGCATCTTCTTGGTGACCTACGTAGGATAAATAGATGTCTGTTCGGGTCTACAAATGCATCTGAACCCTTATTCTTGAACAATTAGGTGCCCATACAATGTTTCATGTTTCCTACATGTCAATTTTTTAGTCTTTACTACAAGCACACAAGCTTATTGTGGTCATGTCTGAAAGCGAATACTGATGTAGATCAGGATTATGCTGATCACAGTAGTCAGCGAATATCCCTCTGCCCTGAATGTTTCCATCTAACAGAGCACATACAAAGAAAACCTCAGGCCCAGTTAGGATCAAGTCTCAAATGTGCCACCCTCTAATTGGATTATCCCAAAGAATGTATTTAATACCCTGTCCCAGCATCAACTTCCCAGCTTTAAAATACAGCTAATAATATTGACTGACCATCCCAGTACAATATTGTGAATTTAAAATATCCTGAAACATGAAACATTTTTTGAGAGTTGTCATGATACCAGAAGTGGGAAAGTCTAAACAACAATATTATGCTAGTCACAGAATCCTTTCAACTGTTACATTTGAATATATGAAATGGTCAGTGGTTAGAGTCTGTCTTCTGTCTCTAGCCTAGTTCTTGTTCCACCCTTTCCGCAGAACAGTGTTGGGAGATGACAAAGAGTTCAAATGGGAGATACTTTGTTGTTAGAGATTAACAACATTTAAACAAGTAAAAATAGCTTGAAATGGGTTGCCACATGGGACCCACGGAAAAGAAGCTTGACCTCTGAGTAGCACTTAGATGCTACACACTAAATCCCTGAAAAGTGTTAATGTAGAAGCTCTTAGGGACTCAGAGTGTGATCAAACAGTGGTTCTTTCCAGAGCAAGTCAACTTACTCACAAAAATATCAGGTGCTGATCTTCTGTCTCTGGCAGATTTTGAAGTCCAACCAGAGTCAAAGGTCCCTGATGACTAAGACAGAAAACAGTCCCTTTGCCCCAAGCTGCTGAGAGTCCTAGATGGTGGCTCTAGTGAGCTCTCTGCCTATGCAGACACATTGGGTAGAAAAATAGTAAGTCCATCTCCAGGGAGCTCCCTGCTAGGCCCAGGAATCCCCCTGACATCTGCCTCCTAATCTTGGGTGAATTAATAGCCGCAGAAGCTCATGGGGTTGGGCCTGGCCAGAGAAGAAGCAAGTTTTCTGTGTCTTCCTCCAGTGTGGAGATTCTCTCACTGGAATTTATCAAAGCCAACAAAGTGTTTTTCAAACCCACCAAACTGCCAAGTGTATTACGGGTCACCTGGGCTCTGGGTGGCTAACTCTCAGCTGTATCAAGGCAGTCAGAAAGAGCAGTCAGGAAGTGACCATCAGGCCCGGAGGTGGTGGCACACGCCTTTAATCCCAGCATTCGAGAGGCAGCAGTAGGTGGAGCTCTGTGAGTTCGAGTACAGCCTGGTCTACAACAGCTAGTTCCAGGACAGGCTCCAAAGCAACAGAGAAACCCTGTATCAAAAAAGAAGAATAAGAATAAGAAGAGGAAGAGGAAGAATAGGAAGGAAGAAGAAGAGGAAGAGGAAGAAGAAGAAGATCTTGTGCTGTCTTGAGTCTGAGTTTTGTTTGTCCTTCTGCTTCCCTCTCCTCAAAACTCAATTTTCCTGCCTATGAGGGAGTCTCCCATCACTGAAAAAGGAGACCCAGCACCAAGCACCCTTACTACACTCATCAATTTCTGTGAGGAAATACGTCTGTTGGAAATTAAGCAAAGGAATTAAGATGTCTACATTTGAGTCCTATACTATAGTAACTCATTAGGTATATGCAAATTGCTCAACACCTGAAAACTCCACAGGTAGAAGCATTTCTGCTCCATCAATATTTTGGAATAGGTTTCATCAATTTGTAATTTTGAACTCCGGTAGCTGGTTTATGTAAAGATTAAATTAGTTAATACATGCAAAACCCTTACTGGCACAAAGCAAATATTCAATAAATGTTACCCGTTAGTCTTATGATTTCATAATTGAAAATATTACTCTATAACAATTGCACTAATTGTTACTAATTACATTTATTAACACTTGCAAAAATCACCATTTTTTTCATACTGAGTATTCATTCATTTTCTCTATATGGCATGACTTTTAGTAATATTTTCTTTTCTAGCTTCTTGAAATTGTGTCAGACAAATATGAATCCTTTTGGCACTGAGAAATCGGTGCATTTCAGGTTGTGTGGTAGGAATAAAAACATGAGAGCTTTGTAGTTGACAATGCACTTGCATTGTTTGTGATCATTTGCCTATACATTCCCACAAGAAAGTGTTGTGATAAAATGCTTCCTGAGAGCATTACTTAAAGGGAAAATGTACTTGAAATGTTGGGGCTTGAGAACTGCCTTTTATTTATTGGTCCAATAAAAAATATCATATTATCTACTTCATCTACTTTTCCTGCAAGGTGCAATATCATTATGAATATATTTTCCATGCATTTGTGAATTTTATCTTTATCAAATTCAACTTAAATAGCAAATTAATCCAAGAAATGTGGTTCAAATGAGAAAAAAAAACATGATCATTTTGTATTTCTAAAAATCTGCTGTGTTTTATTTGGAAATGGTATTGCAGCCGTTACCAAAGCTGTGCTATTTGTTTCAGACTGTTCTGCAGAACTGATTCTGATAGAGATGCTTTTTAAATTTCATTTTTCTGTTTGCTTTGTTTATATTTTACCATTTCTCAAAGCCCCCCATTTCTCATATCTAAATGATCCTATTTTTTTCTACCAAATGCTGATTTAATTTCAAGTTTGATTTTGTTTAAATTGATGCAAATAATATTTCATTAATGAATTTGAATTGATGTCCTCATTTTTTATATAAATCACCACTATTTATGGGGTTAAAACAGTGAGACATGCCTCTGAGGGTGTCAATTAAAATTGACCCAATTTTTTCCTCCTACCCACAACTGCACTGACCCCTCATTATATAATATAAGTTTAGCATGTCAGCATAGGACTTAAAGACAAGCTTTGCCAAAGGAGGTCAGAACCCCATTAAGGGTGGAGTTTTAAACTCAAAGGCTAACAAATGTCAGTCAGGGAACTCAAATGAATGAAGTTAGCATGTGATTATACAAATGCAAAATGAAGATCTCAGGGATTAGAGAAAGAGATGTCTCATTTACAGAGTCAGCTACAAAGCCCATGTGCTTAGCTCACTTCACGGCAGCAATGTTTAAAGATGTCTGCTCTTGGATTTCTTTTTTCTTTTTTGATATTTGGATTTAAAATGTTAAATCTTTCAAATTTTAAATATTGGCACTCAAGTCCCGCCATGATTATCCAAGATCCAAGGCTCTAGGCCATATCCAGTATGCCAGTATTTTGTTAGCAAATTTCTTTGGAGGCAGCCTTGTGTAGAATATAAACTTACAGCCTACAGGAGGGTTTAGTCAATAAAAGTTCTACTATATAATTGAAAATGTCTTCTGCTTACATTTCTCCTTATAACAAATAGCATCAAATTATTTTGATATTTTGTGCAAGAAAATAGATACATTTTAAACTATATATCTTTGTTGTTTTACATTTACTATTCTTTAGATATTGATTGCCTACCAAAAGCTAGCCACATTAAAGATATTTTCTGGTGTGTGTGTGAGTGTGTGTGTGTGTGTGTGTGTGTATGTTTGTCTGTCTGTGTGTATTTATTAGT
>LOJH01009495.1:12564-28381 GCA_001685095.1 Ellobius talpinus
GTGTGTGTGTGTGTGTGTGTGTGTATGTTTGTCTGTCTGTGTGTATTTATTAGTATGGAACTAATTTTGGACAAAAATCTTTCTTTACTCTTGCTATGCTATATATCGTTTTTTCAGACATATACCTTTACTGGAGGTGAGCTAAAACTTTATATAGAAAACTGCAAATTTCAAGACCCATAGTCAATAACACCACTAAACGGATATCAGGCATAGCGGAAAGTTTATAAACACTCAAAATATAGGCTCAAAACTACACTTTACCACAGCTGTTTCAACAAACAAAAGTATTTAGCTTGCAACTATCCCCGGCACCCATATGATGGGTCTGAGGACAGAACTCACATAGACAGGAAAATTTTCAGATTGCTGCACCTTCTTTTAAAATTTGCCAATTAAGAATGGTGAAAAAGACCAGGAGGTGGTGGTCCTTGCCTTTAATTCCAGCACTCTGGAGGCAGAGAGGTAGAAGGATCTCTGTGAGTTCTATGCCAAGAGCAAGTTCCAGAACAGACAGAGAAACAGAGAAACCAATCAGAGAAACCCTGTCTCAAGAAGAAACCCAAAAACAAAAAAACCAAACCAAAACAACAACAATCTACTTGGCTAATTTAAATCTCACTTTTATTTTTTTACCCATTCTCCACAATTGGAGTGTGCCCATTTGCTTTCTCCTCATCTTCTCTTAGGTTCTTTCTGGTTTAGGTTTTCTGTAAGTAGTTTATTTTGTATGGTACTTTCTGAGCATAGATTTTTCTGTTATTAGAAAAACCTTCATATGTTCTTTCTTGCTGTTTCGTATATAATAAGGAGGTGACCAATGTCAGGGAAACATTCCTATCTCGAGGACTGGTGCCAGATTGCCCACAGTCATTCAATAGCTAGAGCTGAAAGTTATTCTTTCCCCCTCTGAGTGCATTTTTTGGATTAAAGAAGAAGATTTGAAATAAATATTTAGTTTTCCCATTAAACTAGTGTTTATTTATTAAGTAAATGAAACCAATGTGTGTCTTATGTTCCATCTATTTATCTAACTAAAGTTGCAGATTTTCCATATCACTTCAGCAATTAGCAATGTATCTAGAGCATTAATAGAAATTTTATATGGATTTTTATTTCTATTATCAAACATTTTTAAGTAAACAAACTAAAATTCATCACGGACAGAGTGTACCTAAAGAAACTGAATATTGACAGGTAAGTCATACACTGCACAAGAAGGAATCTAGATGTAACACAACCCTGGGGAAAATTAGAACGAATCTCACTGCAAGAGGAGATATCTACATTTTACAGTGAAAATTATGCAAGGATGCTGAACTTGTCGTAGTTGGTAGGACAAAAGTAAAGGTATAATTGTCAACAATTTTCCAAATCCTTGTAGTACCCTCTTTCGCTTTCTCTATTAGGTACTGGAGCATGGTCCTTCCAAAAGGAGTACTCCATGTTTTACCTTATAGTTTGTATTTTACTATTTTATCTGATAAATTAGTTCATAATACTTTATTTGCTACCAAGTACTGAAGATCATTTGTTATTACTTTAGGCTCTCGTTTTATATTATTTATTCATAATAACAAATATCTGTTTATAATTACAAGCAGAAACTATTACAGTCATGAGATATAAATGAGTGAAATCATCTATACTACAACTAAACACCAATTTTTAATGATTCAGATAAGTCAATATTTGTTACACCTCAGTGATAAAATATTCCAAAATGTATTAAGCAGGTACAATGATAATGAAGAAGAGTGATCTACACCTTGAAAAATAGTCATTATACCAATAAGTAAAGTTTTGTTTTATTTTCCAAGACAAATGGAAGCACAAAAGAAGGGACAAATGCCTTTTCATCAGAGAATGAGTCAGTAAAATGTGGGAAAATTGTGTGTGATCACTGGGTCAGAATAAGGTAGACAGGAATCAAACAGAAAAGTGAGGGTGGAAATTAGAATTCAACCTCATGTTAGCTCACACTTTCATTGCTACATTGAAAGACAGCAGCCATATATCCTGCACCATTCAAAACAATGTCTCAAGAGAAGGCAGACACGGGACCTTCACAAGACCTATCTAGGTTGATTTCCCACAACTAGCAGCATAATCATAGCTTTGTTCAACCTGATCCCACAGTCTCATGTTCTGTGTCTGCCACACTGCAGACAGACATTTGTACCAACCAGCTGCTGACTCTTGCCTTCACTAAAACACAAGAATATTGCCATTGGAAGGCTGGCTTGCAGGGTTTTTTCTCATTCTGCCTTCCTAGATTACTGCATCCTTGCTTTACTCAAGCCCATTCCACATTCTACAGCCAGGCATGCACTAGCTTCTCCCTTCACTAAGAAGCATGAATAAAGCAATGAGGAAATAAACTTAGGACACAAAATTGGTACATTGACCAACCTACCATCAGCCGAACTGTACACCTTGGACTCAGTATTTTTAATTATTTCTTTTAGTATTTGGGATTAAAATATAATTACTTTATATCTCTCTTCCTTTTCCTCCATATTATGTCTTTCAAATTCATGGCTTCTTTCATTAATTATTGTTGTATATACCCACATACATATACATATATATGTATATGTATATTTCCACAAGCACAACATACTTAACTTGTATTATGTTGCTGGTAGGCATGGTTTTAGGGATGATCATTTCGTATTGGATAATTAGTGAATTTACTCTTCCCTAGGGGAGGCTATTTCTCCTGCTCTCAGCATTCCTTACTTGCCTGTAGTTCTTTGTGTTAGGTTGAAGCCTCCTGGGCTTTCCCACTCCACTTCATTATGCCTATTGTCAATATCTGTGTTCAGCTAATATTTAGGCAGCCATGGTGAGACTTTATGACTGTATATTCTGACATTCTTGGAGACACACTCTTACTGACAAATCTCTGATTCTCTGACTCCTTGCTACCCACTCTTTCCTAATGTTCCATGAGCCATAAGTTAAGGAATTTTCTTGTAGATTCATCCACAGGGACCAGGGTCCACAACTCTGCATTTTTATTGGTTATGGTATTCTTTAGTGGTCTCTGCTATAAAGAGAAGATTTCTTGATGGGGTGAAGGACTTCATTTACCTGTGGGTATTAGGAAAAGTACTTAGGATGTGGTTAGATATTATGCTAGTTTAATAAAGTGGTGGTTGTAGATTCTCTTCTAAGATCTATGACTTCACTAGCTCTGGGTTGTTGACTAGGTTTCCAGTGCCAGCCAGGCATGATATCCCTCTTGCTGAGTGGGTCTGAAGTCCAATTAGAAAATTGTGGACTAGCATTGCACCCTGAGTGTTATCGTGCCATGAGAAACTATTTTATATTGATGCTCAGCGCTATCTAAGAGATTCTCAAAACAAACCGCTTATAACTGTTGCCTCTGGTTAGGCCCAGGGGTAGAAGGCGAGTCCCTTTACTGAAGATATCATGCACTTCAAAAACAGGCCCCAGAAGACCCCTGCACTGCAAAGGACCTAAACACCTCTCTCTGAGGTCTAGTGTTCATGGCACCAGAAGACTGCATGCAGGCTTCCAACAGAGGGAGGCAACCAATAATCCTATCCAGATTGGCACATATAAACCCTATCAAGGACTAGCATGGCATGTGTTAAAGCGTTTTGTTTTCTGTTTGGTTTGAATTTTCATCTGAAAAGTAAACCATCTTCTCTGCTTCTGCATTTATCTTCCTCCCCTCCCCCAATTAAAGCCCCTCTTATTCCATTTCCTTCACCAGATCATTTATACTCTACTATTCCCCTCTTTTCCTCCCCGACACCCCCATCTTGGATTTGGTCCATTTTTAATTTCCTTGTTTCTAAAATTATGTGGGGTATGTACTCACATCTGAAGGTTTGGAGCTAGAAGCCTCAAATGAGAGACCATGTAATGTCTGTTTTGGGTGGCTCTAAATTACTTCATTCAATCTATTTGTTTCTATTTTCCTGTACAATTCATAAATATATTTTTCTTTATAGATGAATGCTGTTCTGTCACATAGACTAATATGCCCATGGAGACAATAATATAGAGTGATAAACTTGGTCACAGCTGAATTTTAAACCCAATGCTCCCCTGTGGCTCACTTAAATTGGTAAAGTAGATCTCAACCTCTACTTCAACATCACACACCTTCAATATCTTCTACAAGATTAAGGATTCACCCTTTTCCACCTCCCATTGTCATGCTAGCATGCTGATATTCCTATCTTATTTTTTCCTAAAGATTATATTACTGTTTCACCCATCCACGGAGACATTTCTCACAAAGATTTTTCAAAATTGCCAAAATGGCATTCTCTCCTCCTGTCCTCTCAACAGCCTATGGAGTAAGATATTTCATTAAAGAAACTGTTGATCAGACCCTGAGTCAGGCTCCCATTAGCTCCACCTTGTCACATGTTAGTGTCAATTCTGACACTCTTGATTTATGAGGGTTGTCTTCATTTGGCTTCCATGGTGACACACTCATGATCTCTTTCTAAACCCAGTGCTTCCTTCTTCCCAAATTTTATTTTATTTTACTTTGCTAAGTTCTCTTCTTTTTTTCCCATTTTTGAATAATAGGTATCATAGAAATTGAGGATATTGTATTTCCTTCTTTAATCCATATTTATTCCCTGGATGATCTTATTGGAACTGATGACTTCACAGGTATCTATAGAGTGGCGTACTTTAAAATATTCTTTCTCAAACTGAGATTCCAGTGGGACATGGGTGGTGCATATGTGAAATAAGTACTGGGCAGGGCCACAGGCAGGGGAAGCAGGTACATAATAAGTTAAAGGAGAACCTAGACCATGAAGCACTACCCCATAGCACAAAAAAATGAGAGTCCATTATTCAATTTTTTACACTACTTTCCTGATCCTACAGGTATTAATGTCGGTTAAATACTGGAGACAGTTTCAGAAGAATATATGCCAGTGATTGCTAAGCACCTTCAATATATCCTAAGCAATTCTTATGATACTAAATAATAATAATACAAAAGGTTTTGGGGTGTGGTTTTGTCATATGAATAAGAGAAAGAAAAATGAAGTAAAAGGAAGTTAAATTTCTAGGGAGATAAAGTATTTGTTTCCATTTGTTTCACAATTTTCTTCTTCAAAAATCCATCCATAGAAAACAACTTTATAGTTTTGCACAAACCAACTTGAAAATTAAAAAAAGTGTCATTCTTACTAGATCCTCATCTGCTGACAATCAGGAAAAATAAATAGAATTAATTGATTGGTTGAGAATTCTTTGGTGTAACAGTTATAAAGCATGAAAAATTTGCATAGTTGCTATTTAAACAGGCTGGATAATAACAGTTTCTAAGAAAATGAATGAGGAAGAAAGGCCTTTTAACCCCATGGCTGCATATACTTACACAAACTCCAAACTGCAAATCAACTGTGAATTACTCATTATTTCAGCATCCATTTTTCAAGCTGATATTTTCTATTGCCAAAATGCCTTTTCCATGCAATTGGAGTTCAACTGAATTTTATACAGTTTTGCTGTCCACATAGATACCCATTGAAAATGATGACTACTTAGAAATTTTATAGAATGTATATGTGTAATTTGGCTGATCCAGTTAACAGATGTCTCATAATACTTTTATACCAATTCCTTCTGATGTTAGCAAGATTTCTAGATAATGACAAATTACCCTTTGCCACTTCTCAGCTTGACAGACACACTAATCTCACCCCCTCTGTGTATGTGCGTGTGTGTCTGTGTGTGCATGTGTGGAGAGAGAGAGAGAGAGAGAAAATGACGTTTAGTTCTGCATTAGAAAACACAAACAAATCTTAGAACCTTGAGACATTCATGTTTCTTTATCTGAAATGTTGGCATTATTGTCAACATTAAGGAAGTAATTCATAAGTTATTAGTCCGACCCACAGTTTTGGGGGCAATGTCAAATAATTTACAAATCAAATCCCTAATTTTCTATTTGACTTCATTTCTTACTACATATGGACATTGCTTTGATGGGATGAAAGAAAGGGAGTTTTAGAAAGCTGCAGCGCTGCTTTTCCAACATGGAGCTTGTTGGCCTTTCTTCCCCATCTTCACTTCCATTTGTACTCATAGGAGAATTAATAGAGTGGAAACCTGGTCTACCAGTTGTTTGCCAGTATTTAGTATCAGCTGGCATAAAAACTTCACACTGAAAAGGGGAATTATTTCCCAAATTAAGATTTAAAGTCTATAAATCATTTTTAGGACTGTATGTCACTTAAATATACCCTTTCAGAAGTATCATAAGACTTCTACATTTCCAGAAGCTAGGCACAGGCATCTTTCACAAAGGTTTCCCTCAACCCCACATTTCAGCAAGAACAAATCAGAAGACAAGCTTTTGAATGTTTACCAAACAGAAATTACAATTTGAGCATAGTACTAAATTGTCAATTTGTCCCAATTTTGTATAATATATTTCCAATGTTAAAGTTTATTTCACCTCAGTTAAATATTCTCTAGAAGAATAGAAGAGGACTGAAGATGTCCTTTTTATTTCAATGACAAAAGCCATAATTTTGTCTTACCACCATCAAAAATAATTGTGGTCTTCAAATAGGGGGTTCAGTAGAACCTGTCCTTCTGTACTAGAGACATATTTAATCAGTTTTATTTTTTAAAACAGAGTTTTGATTTTTATAAAAGGCTTAAGAAAATTGAAGATAAAAAAGAGTAAATGAAGAAAATCCATCAGGCACTGTTCTGTTTCAGGAAGGAAGGTGCAGGTGATGCTGGTGAGAATCCAGCTGTTTTGTCTTCTCCAAGTTCCTTCGCAGGTGTGCACAGTGCAGGTGCTGGAAACATTCAAGCCAGAATGGGAATTAGTACAGCACCAATTTGAATTGAGCCATATAAACAGGAACCTTCTCATGAGGAGAGAATTTAATTTACTAGAATTAGGTATGATGGGACTTTCCTAAGAGACAGTAATTGGGAATAATTGCCACTAAGGTATTCCAACTTGGACCGACCACCTGGGTTCAGATGCTGGCTTCTACATGGTAGAGTTGATCAATCTTTCATTTTAGTATATTTTTGAGATAGGATCTTGCTAAGTAGACCTACTAAGCTGAACGTTCACTATGTAATTAGGTTGGCCTTAAACTCACAGCAGTAAATGCTTCAACCTTCTGAATAGTGAATTATAGGCATGTGCTACTCTGCTTAACACAAGTATTCATCTTAAGAAATTTGCACATATAATAAATTGGAATAATAATAGTGGTATGTACATTTATACATATATATCCATATCTGCTGAAGATGAAGTAAGATATAATCTGTGAGTGACACACGCACACACACACACATATATCATCAAATAGTTCAATTATTATAAATCTAATTATTATGATTCAAATATAGTCACTATTATTTTATGTGGGTAGATTTCAGAAATGTGACCTAACCATCAGGGGCATAGTGGACTCTTGTCAAATCAAGATTGAATCTGAGTGCACTATTTCATAAAATATTCTTGACTCATGTTCATTCTCTTTAGCCCAATTATTTATTCTAATTTTGCATGAAAATCCTAAAATCCAGAAAAACACCATATAGAGGAACAAGAAAATCGATGAATAAACAAAATAAAAGTAATTAAAGTAGCCCCTAATTTACAATACTCCCCATCTCTCAATAAGGGGCATTCTCCTTCACATGACTGTCAATACTGCTTAAAACCTAAACCAGTAACAGATGGAAGGAAATTCCACTGTGTCTTGAACGTACTCTCTGACATTAAAATTACTTTCACTGTATTTCTAATAGATTAACTATAACTCAATTCTTACGAGGGCTGAGTAAGTAAAACACTGCCACATCATCTCTCAAAACAATATGTGATGGATCATGCAAAAAAACCAATGCCACAACACCTGCTAAGTTAAAACTGTAAAATAAAACCTGTAGTAGCAATTTCAGATTAGCATTCAACAGTTACCTAACATTTATTAGTTCTTTTAAATGTTTTATTAGAATTGAAACAGCCAATATTTGCTCATGTTTCATTAAATCCCATTTTCAATGTTCAGCTCAAACCTAGTGATGAAGGAGGGCCCTTTGAGCTTAGTGGTAATATCATCTAAGCCTGAGAATAACAGAAAAGACTTCAAAGTCAACATCTCTTTGGTCTAAGGTAACAGGAATACCTGAATAATTACTCAAAATTATAATACTAATAAAACATGAATAAAGAACCACTTATAGTTCATCTGGCATGAATTATTTTAAGTATGTCTAATAAAAAAAGCTTTAAAAGAGCATTAGCAGAATTTATTTAATTGCAGTGTGTTCAGGGCAGTGTTATATTATGTACCTGTGGCTTTTCAGAATCACACACAATCTTATACTTAATATGTATAATCAAAGAGGAAAATAACAAAACTGGAAACTATTCTTCAATGGTAAATTTCAGCCCCCTGAGCTGTCAATTGTGGATGGATTCATGATTGATCAGAATAATATACAATGGCACGGTGTAATTCTTTACTGTGAAGTCGTAAAATGGAGTATTGCTTCTGTTATTTTATCCAGTTTGCTTTTATATGACAGGGTTTATTGTGCATTATGTTGTAGCTCATTCCTCTGTTCACAATGCCTACTGATGTGTAATTATGACTTGTCTGAACAATAAGAAGGAGTGAAAGGAAATCTGCAAACACGCTTGATTTATGACTTCTGATACTATATTACAGCCCTAATCTGCCTGCTTAACTTAGCTTCAGGCTCACTTACTGTACAACATGCCTATGCTGAGCCATGGAGCAAGTTGTGAAAGATTTACTCTGAAGGAGCCGCTGCACCATTTCTTTAATAATTTAGTCATAATTGCAGTTACAGGTAAGGTGATATATTATTTATTTTATGAAAACTTCATATGAGAGAACAACAATATAAATATGCATCTTCTGTGGCAACAAAGAACAGAGTGGGATGCTTTTTCTTTGCTAAATGTCATAATGCTGCTGCTTGTATTCTATGATAAAATCAGACACAGTCGTCCCTTGTCTTGGTGTTACAACGATGCTATGAGACCCTGTTTGTATCAGGGGCATCTGATCTTTTTTGCAGCAGCAGCAGCCAAAATCAGAAATGACTATAGATGAACAAATGAAAGCAAACCCATAAAGCAAAGACCTTGGTGTCAGCAAGGAACAGTGTAAGCAAATTTTCCTTTTTAGAACCTCATTCAGAGAGACACAGACAGCTGGAGTTAAGCATCACGGTGCTGGTATTGGATCCTTGCACATTCAATCCACATCCTTTTCATAAATTAAACTCATAAACTACCCTTTGTTTCCTCCGATTCAATGTAAATCACCAATATGAAAAATATTCGTCTCCAAGCCTTATTTGTGACCAGGTTTTTGCTAAATGTCTAAGGGAAAAAAACAACTTGAAAAATCATCTGCAGCTCATACTTGAGTATGAAATAAACAGCTTTGTGCATAAGGACATGCAAGCATCCATGACTCATTACAGAAGTATCTTTAAATGGTATCAACAAGATGGATTTTTTATTCCAGATTTTTTAAAAATCCTGCCATTTATGTCATTTTTGAATTGTCTTTTGTTCTGCTATTTTCCTATTTATTTTCATTTCTCCTGAGTATTGCCTCCATAATCAGCAAAGCATGCAATTTTGGAACCAATGAACAAAAGTATAAATTACTAACTGATTATGTCATGACCAGTACAGAGTTCCAAAAGAGCAAGACAGAAATAAACTCATGGTGGACAAGGGAAAACTGCCATCAGGGACACATGTATAATTTTTCGAAAGTCATTCAGAACAATGATCTTTTATTTAAAAAAGCCAGCCCATTGCATTTGAGATTTGCAAGGATTCATTTTGTAAAATATTTTCATCATATTATGTTAATGAATTAGTGAAGTTTCTAATTCTCAGTAGAAGAGAAAAACTTACTGTGGACTCGAGAAGGTAAATCCTTGATAAAAGAAAAGCCTTCACTACCACAGATTTCTAATAACATTTCACTAGCAAGTAAATATGTGACCTGATGATGGGGATTTTTCGAAGTTGGACATCACTACAGACAGTGTCTGTTAGAATGTACAGATGATATTTACTGAATATAGTAAAGAATTAAATAGAGAAAGATAACAGGAAATGTGCCCTCTCTACAAACCATCAAAACCCATGTAGAAATGTTAATAATGGATTGTAGTTGTAGCCAAATCTGCTTGTATGTAATGTAGATTCACATCAGCCTCTTTTAATTTTGTGTTTGTGAACTGTTTCCTTTTGAGTTCAACTATTGTTGGTAAACTAGGTGTGATGTCCAGTCCTTTTAGAATGGGCTCAGAAACCATGCACTGTTTTCACACAACCAAGTAGTTCAAGGCTCTTGTGATTTCCACTGAGAATAGATGGCAAAACTTTTTAAATAGAACATATTTTTTTACGCTGACTCTCAGCACATTCTAATAATATACTTGACATGATGTCATATTTGTGACTATGAGGCTATACTTTCTGGCATCTTCTGAACTAAAACCTCATATTGTGATCACTGTATCCAAAATCCTGGTTGGATGGTACAATCTCATTTAGGCAATCTCCTCATTTTATTAATGTTTAACAAAGTCATGGTGTCATTTTGCAGCATTACACAAAGTGAAAACTCACAACAGTCTTATTCAAATATCCAAAGCTTCACAAAGCAACATATTTTATTATAATACCCAAGACTTTGCTTCCTTCAGAGAGTAATTAAAATAGTTATCACTTTTATTTAGGGATTTCTAAATTTCTAAATAGAAGAATTTGAAATAACTAAAGACCTGAAGGATATCAAGGCCTTCCCCCAGCTGATGATCACAATGTGCAAGAAAAATTATAATCAGCTCTGAAAAGAGGGACCAGGTACAGCCATCACTTTGTTTAGCACTGCTGCTTTCATTCCAAAATAGCCCAAGATTGAAGCACAAATAGTTGGACTGGACTTTATCCCCCATATTTCTATAATTTGGCATACTATACACATATCTTTATTCTTCAAAATCTTAAAATTGCCTTAAACACAGGGCTAATAAAGAAGTTGAAACAAACAAACAAAAGTTATTAAAGGATTACACATACTGAGGTCTGTATGTCTGTCAAATATATATATTTATATTTGATAGGATTTATCACTATCAGCATCACTATGATTAAGACCACTGACACAGCCCTTAGTCACTTGCCATCTCACTGGACTTTCTGTTTAAATTGCTCTCTTATCTAATGACATTCTCACAGTGGTCATCCAGGTCTTCAACAGTGATATGACCACATGTACATAGAAAACTCCTTAGTGTGGACTTCATTGTTTCCCAATAGGCTCCCAAGATGCATCTCTCTTCCATCATTCCTAATCTCTCCTTATCCCTTTATGGTAACAAGGTGTCACACATTCAAGAATCCCTTTCCAAGCATCCTGCTAGGCTCAACTCCTTTAGAAGAGAATTTAAAATCTGCATCCTTAGGGAAATCTTTCCCAATTAATAGAGATTTGTTATGCCATTTGCATCATTCTCTGCCACCTAATCAAGCCTAAGCCCTGTGTATAAACAAGTACAGCAATGCAGCTTAGGAATCCAATATTATTATGTTCCTTTCTCTGCAATTTGTTATTTGATGTGTATTCTGTTTATGCTTGCATTTCACTAAGTCTTAAAGGCTAAGGAACTAAGACCAGCTCTGCTCTGGGAACACAGCATATTACAGCGGAGTCATTCACTTCCTGTGCATATTGCTTTTCTTGATAATTATTTGATAGCAAGACACATATATTAGAAAGTAATTAGGTAAGAAGCTTCTACTTAAAGTGACTCTTGAAAACAGAAAAATAAGAAGCTTTCAAGATGAAAAACCTATCATTTAAGCAATAATTCTCAGAGATGGAAACATTTCTAAAACTATAATCCGTGATTTTTTTAAATCAGCAATCAAAAACAAAGGGCTATAAAATAATGAATAAGTTTTAGAAACACAAGTAAAAACCAGACTAATCTAAACAAAATATTAATGACAATAATAAAACTACTCATCTACAAAGCAAGAACTGACAGTGCTGTTAACAGAATAATCAGCATTTTGCGCAGACAGAAAATCGTGACAGTGTCACACTCAGAAAACACATAATACCCATGATGGAGCATCTGATATGTAGTGTGCACCAAGGCTGGTGACCGTTATCATCAGTGTGTGCCTAAAAGAGATACTGTGCCTGATAGGTACCTGTGTGCCTTGCAGCAAAACAGGCATTGGTACACTTCAAAATCTAATAGTTCTTGCTCCTCAGATCTCCTGCACCTGATTTAGGGTCCTAGCCACCTCCCTTGTCTTCTAGACATACACACACTAGTCTAAAAGAGAAGCAATATTCAGGCAAAATATTATTTTGAACTTTTAGGCTGTTTTAAAAAAATTATTGTGAAGTAGTAACTGTGGCCTCCTTTATACCGTCTTGTGGTTGAATTAGGAGAAATTACGTGCAAGATGGAGTGTTTATCTGAGTAATGTGTGTTTGTGTTTGTGTGTGTTTGTGTATATGTGTGTGTGTGTTTGTCTGTATTTGTGATAAAGTTTCTTTTAAGACAAGCTAGGAACTGGCTAATTTCAGTTATAACTGAATAAACCAGGCACAAAGATGTCATTCATATTAGGTAGTAAAACACCTTTTTTTAATAAATAAATAAGGTCATATAGTTAACCTTTTAATTCTATATTATACTGAGCCAATAATGACTGTGGCATATACAAATTTTTATCAGTTCTATACTGATAGATAATGCTAAGTATTTCCTGGTTCCTCAACATATAGAACATGATTCAATAGGAAACCACCCACCCCCAGGAAGGCTTCCATTTCCTCATTTTAATCTACTTAAAATTTTAAAGCTCAAGACTTCCTCAGGGACTGGTGTAATGGCCCACTGGTTAAAATGCTTAATTCTAATCCTAATCCTCAAAACTTACATAGTGAAGGGAGAGCCTCACACATGCACAATGCCACCTCAGCAGCCCCACAAACAAACTGCCAATGAATTGGCTGATTGATGCATGTATGTGTGTGTGTTGCAAAAATCCATTGATAAAAGAATTAATTAACTAAGAATTTATATTCTTTAAAATTATATGTATGTATATATATATATATATATGTATATATAATGGTTTGTGCAAATTCTGAAAATTACCTATTTTTTATCATATGTTTCACATTATCTTAAACAACCAAGCACCTGGTTGTTAGTGCTGTCTCTTTGGCTAGTTTATTTCAATAATAAGAATTCTTAAATAATATTTATACATTATGCCATCAAAAATCTTCACAAAATCTCCCTTGATCAAAATATAATGCTGCTTAAATATGTTAGGCAACATACACTCTACCTATTTGCATTATGTCAAATGAACTGGATCATTCCAATATGTTGTCACATGTGCATGAAAGCCTGTAGCATTTTGTAACAGGTGTTAGGGAATGTTCTTGACAGAGATATTTACAGTAAGGTCATCTGTAAGCATTAAAACTAAAAATAACAACGAGAGAATGAAGTCACTATTAGAATAGGAAGGGAAAGCAATATCCAAGAGTAATTAGCTAGGATTTCCCTCATCCTCGAGAAGGAGCAGCAGAGTACATAAGCAAAACCGAGACTTCTTAATGTTTTATTTATTCTTTGAGAGTCTTGTACAACATATTTTGATTGCTTTATTTTTCCTTCTCCAACTACTTCTAGATTCTCTTCACCTCCTTACTCACCAAATTTCATGTTCTCTCTGTGTGTCTTAAAAAAAAGACAGAAAAAATGAGTTCATTTTTTGTTGGTTAAGTATTCCTGAGCATGCACCCTGGACTGGAGTGTGGTAGATATACCCAGTGTTACTCCATTTGAGAAAACTCATTTTTCCTCTCCCAGCAACTATCAATAGGGGATCAATTCTTAGTTAGTGATAGAATATGCCCAATTCCCTATCTCTGCATTGGCATTTTGTCTGGATTAAGCTTGTACATTTCATGTACACTGGGAGCCTGCATGTGTATCTGGCCTGGTGTGTTTCAAAAACACCATTTCCTTGAAGTAGTCCACTACCACTTAACATCTTTCAGCCCCAGGATTGTCTACATCACATCTATTCTCCAAGGCCCAGGAATTGTATAGAAGCAGGGGTAGGAGACATTACAAAAGGATAACCTTTTTTTTTTCTTAAAGGATAACCTTTCAAAGACTGATTTATCTCATGGCTCTCATTTCCTGTTCCATGTTTTCCAAAATATTAAAAAAGAATAAGTTCAGAAAAAAAGGTTGTTACATGGCAAAAACTAAAATCTACAAAAAACAAAAGAGATCCATGTAAAATTATTATTTAGTTCATGCTTTCAGCATGTATCTATGTCTACTGGAACATTTTGAACATGTCAGTTACTATTACTATATTATCAGTATTTACCATATTGGTTTAAATGCCTTCTTCATTTGATAATTACTCTTTTCTATTTATCAGTTCTTCATAAGTCCTAAAACAGTACCCCATGAACAGAATACATTTTCATTTACTGTACTTTACAAATGTATCCTAACTTCATTTAATTCATAGAATTCCAAGTCCAGTCATGCTTTTACAAGAACAGTAATTGGCTAATTATTGAGTGATGACTTAGCAAGAATATGAAATAATTTTATTAAAAGAATACTAAATCTTAATATGATAATTGTACTGATATAAGAAGAAAGCAGTGAGGAGAGAACTGATAAAAATTGATAATATGTGTTGCAAAACTTTTAGCATCATGTGAGATTTTATGTACTAGAAGTACAGATGAAGTTTTGACAGTTAAGTACAAATGAATTGCAAAACATGGTCACATAATACAACAACGCTGTCATAAGATGATTGCAAGTATGTATTTATAGAATGTTACAAAGAAACTTCAGTGACATGTTCAATTCTCAGTAAGGCAAGCATTTCAGTTTTCTGCAGTATTTACAGTGGTAACTAATGATGACCAAATTTTGCCTGCAGTGTTTCCTTCAATCTGTTTGCGCACTTCCTGCTTCTCTGGCCGCCACACGATTTGTAAATTTTCTGGTCACTAAACTCTCAAGAACAATTGTAAGTGATCAGTTTAAAATTGTCCAGCTAGGAGGAAAAAAATGGAGACAATTTTTGCATATAATTATAAATTAATACCATGAAATCTTAAAGTTCTATGTAAAGAAAATTATTTGTTATCTGCCCTACAGTTCTATTTTAAAATCTAGCTGTTTATGGAGATAATGTATTTCTTTAGCTTAGGAGGATAAAGGCCCATATTTTGAAGAAGCTTTATTGTACTGTCATTTGTGAAAAAGTATTTTCTTCTCTATTCTGAAACTGTTTCCCATCTATATTTACTTGTTTTAATGAAATGTGACTTTAATTATGTCAAAACCAAAAAAGTATATTTCCATTACCTACTTTGCAAGCAAAACATTTAAATGTTTCATATAAGAGATAAAAATGTTTATGCCAGAACCCAGTATTCTTATCAGGACATAGCAGAGATAATTTTAAGGTACAGTTTTTATAAGAATGAGATTCACATGCAGAACCTCAAAAAATTAAGTATATTAACCTAGAATATTTTGACAAATTGAAACAATGCTAATTAAAATGTATGGGAGAATGATGTGGATGCACACATTGAGTCAACCACTCCCTAATCTTAAAGAGACCTCTTGCCAGCGAGGGTCTTAGTGCACGTTGCTTAGCCTGAAGAGAGCATCATCATTTTTTTTT
>LOJH01009495.1:28482-40949 GCA_001685095.1 Ellobius talpinus
CCCATTCTCCCATCCCCCCTACCCCTCCCTTTCTAGTCCAAAGAGCAGTCAGGGAGAGCATCATCATATGCAGAACCTTTCTGAAACAATATTGCTGCAGCATCCCAGAACGTCTGCTTTTCTAAGAACCACAATTACTGTTTCCTGCATTTCACTAAAGGTCTAGTGAAGAAGAAACTGGGTTGACTGGTAAGAGAGCAAACTGACCCCAGAATATCAGGTCATGAGATGTCCCAAGAGAAAGAAAATGCCCGTATGAAGACTGACTGAATTGCATGAAGTGTGAATAAGGAATGAACCGTTTCTAAATAATTCACAGATGAGTCTGATCCAAATTTCTT
The DNA here is from genome assembly GCA_001685095.1 of Ellobius talpinus. Classification (NCBI taxonomy): domain Eukaryota; kingdom Metazoa; phylum Chordata; class Mammalia; order Rodentia; family Cricetidae; genus Ellobius; species Ellobius talpinus. The sequence goes on from LOJH01009495.1 coordinate 28,824, forward strand.
AACATTTTGAAAAGATGGCACTCTATGTTCATGCTTATACTGTGTTTGTGTTTGTCATTTCCATTTAAATTTTGCTTGACTGATAAATTATGAGGGTGCATTATTTGGCTGAGAGAATCTCTAAGTGCATCAGAGTTTGTTGACTATGAGGTGCCAAGTCAGTTTTAAAAATATCTCACATTTATGGCTTAATTTCATGTTTTCATTGAAGCCCAATCACACTGGCTGCCATTCAACAGGCTACAGAAATCTGATAGACGATAGCAATAGAACTGTTAACAAATAAAGGAGTCCTTGCTAGCCAAACAGAAGCAGAAAGGTTCTACCACTCGGGACACAAAATTTCTTTCTTAGCTTCCTATGCTAAATATCATGTACTCTGATTCAAAAATTAAAGAGTTTCCTCTAATACCTTAAGGCAGGCAAAACAGAAATGATAATGGCAATGTAACCGGAGCCTTGGGCACACACTGTGGTATATATGTGTTGCATATATGTGTGTTGTAAAACTTTTAGCATCATGTGAGATTTTATGTACTAGAATGTATATATAAAGGTCTACTTGGCATCTCCATTAGTGTCATTCTTTTTAACTCATATCTGGGCAGTCATGTTGGTGAGACTATGTCTGTAGATTCTGATGTTTTTAGGAGACACAATCTCACAGCGAACTCCCTGATCTTCTGGCTCTTACAGTCTTTCAACCCCATCTTTTGCAATGATCCCTGAGCCTTAGGTATGGGAGAGTTTTCTATTTGTACCCATCAGGAGTGCATTTCACAACTATGCATTTCTATGTGTTGAGGTTTTCTGTAGTGGTTTTCCTTTGTTACAAAAAGTTCACTTGATGATGGACAAAGACTACTTATATGTGCATGTAAGGACAAATGCTTATATATTTCTAATAGAGATTATGCCAAAGCTCACAAAGTCTTAATCTTACACAAAGAACTATAGGCAGCTAAGGAAATCTGGGAGCACAAGAGGTGGTCCTCTTCTAGGAAGAGTATACCACTTGCTTGCCCACTGAAAACATGCAATGTTGTGCAGACTGAAGAGGTTGTGTGAGTAAGACATATGCATATTCATACACACATTTTAATTCACTAACAATTAGTGAAAAAAGAGGGCATGAATCTGGAGGAAAGAAAGGAGGTTATATGGGAGGGTTTAGATGGAGGAAATGGAAGGGAGATATCTGTTAACTATGTAATTTGTATATATGGATATATACATGATATATATATATATATATATATATATATACACATGAGATCTCTTCTTTGCTACAGATACTACCCTCTGGGAGTAGCCATCTCTCAGCGAAAGGAAAAGGAGAAGAAAGTGCAAGTGCGTGTTTTATGCAACAGGGCTATTTTATACCTGAATCCAAGCTCTGACAAGTGGACCATTGCCTAATTTGGATTTCAGTCTTGTTTGCTCCTATTATCTACATATTTTATGGTTCATAAAAACTAAACCCTTACAAAGTGACCCTAGACAAAACTAGTGACTCTTCAAAATGTTTAACCAACTTCTTCTTTTCAAGTAATACACTTTGAAGTGCTCAGTTTTGAGTCCTGAAAGAAAATTAGAGAAGTTAAATTAACATTAGAAAGACCATCAAGGTAATCTGGGTAAAACAAAGAAAGAAAATGGGTCTCTTAGTAGAAAGAAAGGTTCTAAATGCATAAAAATTATGCATAAGAAAAGAAAGAGAAATGAGTTTAAGAAACTATTAACTCTAAATAGGAGAGGATATTATCAATGGAATAATTCTCCAAGTCTAATTGCAAAGGTATGTTTAGAGTGTAGGGAAACCACAGTGGACAGCTGACAATAATGTAGATTATATTCATTCCTGGAAGTGGCAAGAGCAGAGACTCAGAACAAGAGGACAGAGTCCAGAGGCATTACCTGCTTTGGAAAGGGCAGATCCTCTGTCAAAGGATACAGCCGCTGGCTGATTGATTGGAACCTGTAGAAAGGAAGTCAGTTAAATAAATCTGACTTTACAGACTTCCATTCTCCAGCATCCATTACACACATCTATGAGTGTAAACACAGACATGTGGTTGAATGTACACACGAGTGCACATTCATGTAGAGGCCAGGCATCAATATCAACGATCTATCTCTATCATTTCTCCCATTTACTTTTTGAGACGCCACCTCTCACTGTTCCCAGAGCTTACTGTTTGACTAGACTGTCTCCTCAGTCATGAGACTGCTATTGCAGGTACATGTCACCAAGTCTGAATGTTACATAGGTGGTGAGGATCCAAACTTAGTCTTTGTGATTTTCCAGAAGGAATTTTCCTGAGAGATGCCCTGGATACTGAGGCCAGTTTTGAAAACCATAAACAAAGCTGCTTAAACATCTGAGTACCAGATTTCATGTTATCTTGTGCCTTTGGAATTAGCAGTATGATTCTAGGTAATCATATATTTAGCCTTATGAGAAATATTTCAGTAATTTAAAACATTCTTTTTTTGGCACAAAAGAGTTTTCAGGTCTAATCTCCATTTAGAAAGAGTTCATTGCAAAAGTGGGGAAGTGTCCTAGGATGATTGAGGACCTCGCAGTAGCTGCCAAAGTCATCTTCTGCTACCCCTTTAAAGTATTTGGATTTATTTGTGTTCTCTCAGATCAAAAAGGTGTAACTGGGCAGATGCAGACCGATGGGGTTTGTTGAAATAGGTCCTGTGTGTAAGATGCTTTGATGAAAACTCTACCATTCCTGAATTTGCTTCCCAAGTCCACTTTTTATCTTCTTGATGAAAAGAAGGATAGAGTCTGGTCTGTTAGAACATGGGACAGTTAAAAATGATTGCATATTAAACTTTCACAAGTCGTTAAGAGAAAACAAGGTTTGAATAGCCACAAATTTACTCATTATTGTTCATGTGTTAGTATTCTTCCAGAACACCATATTTAGGAGCATAGATAAAACACACAAAACATTCTAGTTTCTGTACAGTTCTTGGGAATCTATTGGTGTGTGTCTGTGTGTGACTATATATATATATATGTGTACATAGATAAAAATATTATTTATATATATATATATATATATATTCATACATATATATGTTCACTTACACAGACACACATAATTGTGTTCTAGTGATTGAATAATAAAACACAGGTGTGAAACGGCAGAGTTGCCAAGTAAAATTCTCGTTTGAAATCAGTAAATCCAAGCATGAATAAAAAGACTAGAGTCTCAATAAATAAGACAGTCCAATCCAGGTTCCCTCTTACAATCCCAGTACTACAGAGACAGAAACAGAAGAATTTGTGATCATGGTCAGCCCAGGACACATGCAGAGTCTCCTTAAGGAAATCAAAACAAAACCAAATAGTAAATTAAACAAAGTAACACTCAAGGGAAATTTAAAAACACAGTCAAGAGAGAAGTGATTGTCCTTGGGAACACAGCCCTTGTTATACTTGCATGACAATTGCTGAATTCCTAAAAAATTCTAGAATCTGAGACATGGATTCAATTTTGTGACAAAATCTTGATTTCAGTTATGAGGGCTTCATATTCTAAACAAAACTAAGGCATGTTATTATGTCAAGAAAAACACAATGTCTTTCCACTAAGGAAACAGTTTTTTTTCTTCCAAAGACCATGCTGGTGTGATAATTGACACTAGAAGTATCACTAGGTCAATCCTGGGAACTGGAGCCTTGAGGGCAGACTCAGCCAAGCTCACTGAGACCTCCTCTATTCTGGAAATTTTCCTGCCCATCTTACTAAGAACAACTAGAGAACACTCCCAAGGAAAACTTAAACTCCTCCCTCCACTGTAGTACTAGTGTGCTTTGCCCTATGTCCCCAAACCATTTTAGCTCCATGAGCATCATCATACATACCAGTAGATGTCTTTCTAACAGTTTAGACTACAAAGGAACAGAAGCAACGCTCCTTTTCTGTAGTTTTAGAGTACCACTTCTCAGAGATGTCTGTTGAACTTGTGGGAGAAGCTAGTGATACAGGAATTATTGTGGAAAGAACGGTAGTGTGATGGTAATTTCAAAGAAAATATGAAACAAATCGTATTTGCCTCCCTCTGGAAGGAGGGTGACCACACTGTGATAAATATGAGCCATGCAAGCCAGGGTGACTTTACTCCAGCTCTACTGCTTCCAACTTCAAAGTCTTCTTCTTAGCATCAGCTACATTATCTTGATAACTTTAATTTCCTTTTCAAAAACATCTTAAGTTAAAAATACAAAAAGGAAGTAATTTTCTGCCCACATGACTAGACCAGTAGACACTAGATAGGAGTTCAATAAAACCATTAAAGTTTTTGTAATGAGATTAAATCAGTTCTTGATTGAAGTACACAAGGCACTTCTTGCCAAATCATATTAGGTCCTTCACAATCGCCACCATTTTAGGGAAAGGGTTATTACTGAAGGCTATTTTCCATTTTAAAAATGCTACACTTTGATGAATCCTAAGGGCTTTAAAATATCTCCATATAAGTCTTTGAGAAATGAAATAATTTTTAAATGATAGAATATTTCCTGTAATGGAGTAATTTAATGATAATAAACTTATGCATTATTAATGGAAACAATTGCTTAAATATCATGCAGTCCCATCACCTGCAGAATCCTGCTATCCCAGCACTGTATTTACTTTTTTAGGTAGTATGAAGTATCTTTGATCTGTGAACAATAGAGTTTTTTACAAAGTAATATTTAAAATTTGTTATCATTTAACAGTATGAAAAGAATCATTATTATACACAGTATTGTCCATTGTTACTTAAATAAATAGACTCAAGACCCACTAAAATTGTTGATCATCATATAAAATAAATATGAGTGGAAATATAGATTCAATTAAAATTCTATGAAAGTTAATATTGTCATGGTTTTAACTGTGCAACATTTTGTAAATAAATAAATTACTTATTTCTGGAATTAATAATAGCAAATATTTATTTATATTAAATACTAAAAGCCATATTCTTCACTACATTTTATTTACAACTTCTTTCAGAAATAAAACTTGACAGCACAAAAAAGTTAAATAATTTTAAAATAAAATATATTGAAAATTGATTATCAAAAATATTTTACTGCTGGTCTGATATAAATCACACATATCAGAGTCATGAGACAACTGAGTCAAACTGAAGACAAATGTGTTGATATGACTGAATTATTCTGCAAGCAAAATTATATTTGATGTTTTAGGGTTTTAAGCTGTGTGGGAAACGCAAAGCCAATCACATGATATTATACTTGAAAACCAAGAAAAACAAGGACATATTTCTCCCCATCTCAAAAAAGGCATATATACAAAACAATAAAATAAAATCTAAACAGATAAATAGACCAATAATACAAAAAAACAAAACAAAATAAATTACCCCAAAAGAACATGAAGTTCATTTTGCATTTGCTAACTATTCCTGGGGATGGGGCCTACTCCAAGTGTGGTTAATACACCAAGTGATGCTCCAGTAGAGAAAACTGACTTTTCCCTTTGTTAGTGGGTATCAATTACAGATAGCTTTTTGGTTGGGGGAGGGCCTTCTGAAAAACTACATTGAAACCTACAATTGTAGAAGCTTTCTAAAATACATGTATATATAAAAGGAATCTAAATGGAGTCACCATATACTGGGGGAGACAATGTCATTACTAGACATTTTATACTCCCAAGCAAAACCTCAAGAGCTAGGAATGAGTAACAGCTACATCTTTTTGATTCCTTGGATAATTTTAAATATTACAGGCTATTTCCAAGGTTTTTTATTGGTTGCTTTTTACAATCTGATGGTAACACCCTATTGTTGAAGACAATACTTCTACCATCAAGCATGGAGAAGCTGAGTTGTTGACCATCTAAGAGCTTTTTGCTAGAAGTAGCTACTGTTGAAATGCTTAGGGATTCTTTTCATACATTTTGATGACAGTAGCAATTACAAATGTCACTGTGTGAGGCACAGGATAACTCAGTTAAAGACTACAGGTCCCTACCACAACCAGTAGCTGCTTCAACTACTGCAACAAACAGACCTTTAATTCTTTTTTATTTTACATCCCATCCACAGTCATCCCTCTCGTCCTTCCCCCTGTTCCCCTCTTCTCCCATCCAGCCTCCCCCAACCACTCCTTCCAACAAGTAACTGTCATGGGGAGTCAAAAAAGTCTGGCATATTAAGTTGGGGCAGTACCAGTCCCTACTCCTGCACTAAGGCTGAGCATGGCATCTAACCACAGGAAATGGGTACTAACAAGCTAACCCGTGCATACAGCATAGGTCCTTGTCCTTCTGCCAGGTGTCTAACAGGTAGTGCAAGCTTCACCACTGTCTCCCACATATGGAGGGCCTAGTTCAGTCCCATGGAGGCTCCACAGCTGTCAGTCTAGAGTTCTTGAGTTTCTACGAGCTTGGTTCAGCTGTATATTTTCCCATCATGATCTTGACCTTCCTTGCTCATATATTCCCTCCTTCCTCTCTTTGATTGGTTTCCAGAGCTCGGTCTGGTGCTTGGTCGTGAATCTTTGCATCAGGTTCCAGCAGTTACTAGACGAATGCTCTATAAAGATAGCTGGGGCCTTTACCATTCTGATTACAGGGGAAGGCAAGTTCAGGCATCTTCTCCACTATTGCTAGAAGTCTTAGCCAAGGTCATCCTTGTAGGTTCATGGGAATTTCTTAGGTTTCTTAGGTTTCTCGCTAACACCAAAGTGGTTAGCTTTATCAAGATCTCTCTTTCATTGCTCGCCCATTCTGCCCCTCTCCCCCTCAACCATCCCATTCTCTCATGTTCTCCTACTCCATCCACTCCCCTTCACCACCCTCCTAACCCTTCAGTTTACACAAGAGATCTCATCTAATTCCCCTTCCTATGGTGATCTATGTTTCCTTTTTAATGTCTTCCCTTTCACCCAGATTCTCTGGAGCTGTGGATTGTAGTCTGGTCATCCTTTGTTTTACATCTAATATCCAATTATGAGTGAACACATGCTGTGTTTGTCTTTTTGTGTCTGAGTTACTTCATTCAGGATGGTTTTTTCTAGTTCCATCCATTTGTCTGAAAATTTCATTATTTCATCGTTTTTTACAGTTGAGTAATAATTTTTGTGTAAATACTCAACAATTATGTAAATATACCACATTTTCTTTATTTATTCTTCAGAAATCAGTATGGCAGTTTCTCAGAAATTTGGAAATCAATCTACCTCAATACCAAATGACACTACTTTTGGGCATGTACCCAAAGGATGCTCAATCATACCACAAGGACACTTGCTCAACAATGTTCATAGCAGCATTATTCATAATAGCCGGAACCTGGAAATGACCTGGATGCCCCTCAGGTGAATAAAGGATGAGCAATCTGATCCTTGTCTCTGTAGAAGCTAGTGAGAACAGGTAGAGGGCTCCTGGATGTACATTAGATCAAAGTGGGCTTTTTAATTTATTCAGTAAGGACCTCACAGTTTTGAGACATATCTTTAGTGGGAAGAAAACTATGAATTCCAAGCATATGGGCACTACCATTTTTATTGAATCGAATAGCTTTATGACAGTAGCAGGAGTCATTTCCTCCATAAGGTCCAAAGCTACTGAACAGTTCTTTCTCATGTGTTCTTTGCATGGCATAAATTCCTCTTAGATGGGCTACAGTTGTAGGAGGGTTTTCCTTCTCTGGGCACTTGACCTGAGTACACTGCTCTCAACTCTCTCTGCTTCAGTTTTTGGCTCTTCACTTTGTTTTGACTCTCTAGCTTTGTTATTGTTGTTTGCCACCATTCTGCAAATGAGAAGAATGCAATAAAATTTTCTGGTAGTTTTTTTTTTTTCTTCTTCTTCTTACAAGCTGGAAAATTTAGAAATCTAAATACTAGAATATCAACAAATGGTTTCTCTTTTCCCCTTTTACAGAAATATGTTAAGTACACTTTTGTCAGGGATAGCTTGGCTTTTAGTCAATTTATTTCATTTTAAGTTGCTTGCGCCCAATCAGTTTCAACTCATCACAGAAGGCTGTACCTATCCATGTAACCTATAATGTAAGACAGGAAGTGATAAAACAAGAAGAAAAAAACAGAGTTTGCAAATTAGAACTAGAGATTTTCACCACCTTTAGTTAATGCTAATGCCTTTCTTACAATGCAGATCATTAAAATTCTTCACAATGCTTTTGGAACCAACAGTTGTGAGCATACTGTCAGCATTACAAGCAAACATTCGCTGTGAGTTTCTATTTTAATAAAAATCTTGATATGCACTTTATCATATATATTACATAAAATAAATGGGTTTTTCTAGAGTTCCCTTTTCCTTTCTACACAGAACAGGATTAGCGGTGAATGATGGAGTGAGTGAAACCCATTGCTGTTAACTTGACACGGGAATTTACAGCAAACATAGAAAGGGCTCAAAAAAATAACTAGTATTTAGACTCCTAGGAAGGTTCGTGATAAAATTACTAATGACAAAATTAGTTAATTGACAAAGTTGTTACAACACTGTGTTACTGTATCACTTTTAAGGACATACAAAAAAGAAGAAAGAAAAGAAGAGAAGGCAGGGAAGGAATAGAAGTTGCCTGTATGGGATAATCATGAGATTGATAGCTGTACCTGTAATTTGATAGAACTCATTGTGAGACTATTTATGATATGTTTTATCTTAAATGTTCAATGCAGCATAAAGACACAAGTTATAGGAACAGAAAGACATAAGTATTTTGGTACATATAGATATTTTTCAATTTTAAACAGAGAAAAGAACAGTTTCTTTATATACAAACAGAATCTGTATATATAAAATAATCCTTAATGAGAATATTTCCTGAATATGCAACTTAATTTCAAATTATTGGCTTGATATTAGAATATATTATGAATAAAAATGACTATCTTATTAACAGATTAAAATTTCAGGCTTTATAAATAATATTCAAAGTGACTAGATCATGCAACACCTTATAAATTTCTCATCACAGATTCACAAACAGTATACTTGCTTCTTAAGAAACAGTACTTTTAAATATCATTCAGAGTTATTAGGAGCATTCGCATTGTTGTGTAGCTCTGGAACTTTCTGAAACTGTATCCCTGTCAAGTACTTCCCTTTCCTCTCTCAATCTAGACCTTGCTAATGCTTCTACTTTCTACTTTCTGACTATGAAATGGATCACTCATGTAATTGAGTTCAGATATTTATGTCTTTTTTTTTTTCATTCAAGTTCCACCTTAAAGTTCCACCCAAACTGCTGCATTTGTTGGGATTTTCTTCCTCTCTGATAGCTGAATCATGCTGTTGTGTGTACATACCACATGGATTACCCATTCGTCTGTGAGCTTGGGTTGTTTGTACCTTTGTGAATATATTGTGAATATGTAAGTTTTGCTTTGGATTCTTCCAGACAAATATATTATAATTCTGTGTTTGATTTTGATGTGGGGAAAAACTCAATGTTGGTTGCCACAGTGACTGCAGGATTTCATATTATATGTGTGTATGGGGGGGCATACTTGTATGTGAGTATCTGTATGCATGGTATGCCTGAATGTGGAGGCCAGGGGTCAAACTTGGTGTAATTCTTTATATTTTTAATTTTCCAAACTATTGATAAGTTATGTTTAACTTACCACAATATAAAATGACGCTGAAGCCCTTGGCAGGGGTGGGGGTAGGAGAAGTGGTTTCTATCTTACTATATGTGCAGAGGAAGGAGAATTGGTAAGGCTCCCTTACTAGAAGAAAACCTCATGACTGTCCATGGCAATGTTGTCAGTTATATAAGGAGAAAGACGAAGGGCAGCAGTGTGAACTCACTATGCTTTTGGATCATGTCAGGAATCAAATACTTCTTCTACTCCCTCCATCTTAACTAAACCTTTGGAGTTCTAGGAAAGCCTGGGATGGAAATGATGGCAGCAAAGATGGCAATGTTCTGGCTGGCTGTTGCTGTCTCTATTCTAGTCACCTCTCAATCTTTTCCTTTCAGGGTTGTGAGCATCCTGCACATAGTTTGGAAAAAAATAACATGAATTTTGTCCTTCATGAAGCAAGCTATCAGACTGAAAAACTGAACTCAATATGACTGAATTTAGATGAATATTTAGAAAAGGGCAGGCACTGTGTTGCTCCTTTGTATACATGATCTAAAATCTTAGACAGAGAATCTTAAGTTATATGTCACCACTCATATTTTTACATGGAAGGTGATTGAAAGTAGATATGTTGGGTAGCATCAAACATTAGCAATACTAAAGCTAAGATTTGACTCAGATTTCCCTGGAACTCGGCCTAATGACTTGTTTTCCCAGAATCTCTGTTCTCTGTTCCTTTCTTTTTCATGTTTACTTGAGAAAAAGTCTCTCTATGCAGTCCTGTCTGGGCTGCAACACACTTTGTAGACTAGACTATCCTTGAACTCAGCGATCCTCCTGCCTCTGCCTCCTGAGTGTTGGGATAAAGGTACGACAGCAAGCATTCTATTCTCTTTCTCAGTTGGTTCCATTTATTATTTCCTTCTTTCACTGTTTCATTAAATGTGTGAGAGCTTCCTAAAAATTAGCTGTAGCTGCTTCTCAGAGGTGTCTTCTGTTACAAAAATAATTTGTCAGGTGCAAATTATGCAAGGCAGGTGTTACTACCACATAGGACGCTGTCTATGGGCTTTGCTGTTCAGAGAGTGTCTGCAAATCTTGAATGTAAGTAGTGAAAATGGATGAGTTCTCTTCTAGCTTGATACGGCAAGTAAGCTTGTTGTTTGATGACTCTTTCCAACTTTTCTTTGTATGATGCTCATCCTATTAGCTGGTTGTAAATAAAACTATGTGATATCCTTAAAAATTAAAATCAAGGAGGTTCAAGAGATGGCTCAGTGGTTAAGAGCACTGACTGCTCTTCCAGAGGATCCAGGTTCAATTCCCAACACCCACATGGCAACTCACAACTGTCTATACTCCATCTCCAGGAGATATGACACCCTCGCACAGACATAATGCAAATAAAACAACAATAAAAAATTAAAGACAAAAATAAACAATACTTTAAAAAATGATTGCATTTCATGCAGTTTCATAGTCACGAGGCAAAGAGAGAACAGTAGAACTGGAATATCTAACCACATAAGTTTTCCTATGATGCAAACTAGAATGTCTACAGGATTATCTCAGTCAATTCTTTATTATAGGCATGGCGAGTATCTTCCAACGAGCCCACAGGAGGAAACTGAGGCACAGCTGAAAGTGTGAGGCCTTTGAATCTGGGGCAGATATTTGTCCTGACACTTTCTAAGCTATGTTTTTGCAAGTTAATAAACCACACAAGAGCAAAGTCAGCCTCATCTCTGGATGATGCGATTCCAGATGATTCTACATAATAAAAGAATTTGTCCAAAGCCGATTTATTTGCACTTGATGCCGTGAAGTCTTGTCAAAGCCTAGGTTTGTTCCTTTTTTTGTCAACTCGCTCCATTAATCAAGAGAAGCTATGGATGCTATGAAAAACACAAAACGGAATTGATCTATAAAAGGAAGTCAATGCAGAAAAAGTATAATCCAGAAGAAAGAGTAGATATACAGAGAATACCTCAAAAGCACAAACTGTCTGGAAATATAGTCTAGTGATATTTACTTTTCAGCCTCCCTGGACCAAGTGAGTCACATATTATGAGGCAAACTCACCCTTGGGAAACACTTTCTGTTAAATATAATACCTACTTTGAATTTATTCTAAAACCCATCTATTTCTAACACAGTTATTTTGTATGTGGTACATGTTTTCAATCACAGGATCCAAAGTATTTAATTATGCAATTTCTATCATTAAAAATGTAATTCTTGAGAAAGATGCTCTGCCCCATCCCATCAATGGCTAAGGCAAATGGAATTGCTGGTCCTGAGGTCAAAAGGGCAGGAGAGCTGCAACACTGGGGAGAGCAAGCCCAGTACCTTGTCTGGGCTGTAACATGAAGGGCCAGCTTGTTGGGGTTTCTGACCCACCCAGTACCCCACAGCAGGCATGTCCCAAAGAAAACCACACAGAGATCTCCATAAGTTATAAAACCTATTGGCTTATTAGCTCAGTCTTCTTATTAGCTCTTGTAGCTTATATTAACCCATTATTC
>LOJH01009496.1:8849-32448 GCA_001685095.1 Ellobius talpinus
CTTAACTCTGTTCTTTTGTGTCTAGAATTCCTTCCCAAATTCTCTCAGGTTTTAAGCAGATGTAGTTTCCCCACGTTGGTGCCATTTGTAGATGAAATTTTCTATCCTGCTCAGTCCTACAGCTATTCAGTCCCAAAGAAACACAGAAACTATATTAATTACAACACTATTATGTCAGGCTTCTTATTAACTTATTAACTAACTCTTACAGCTAAAATTAACCCATTTCTATTATGACTCATAGTTTACTGGCAGGATTCTGGCATCTTTCTCCTTCAGTAGCTACATGGTGTCTGTCTGACTTCACCTTCCTTCTTCCACTATCTCTGCTTGGATTTCCTGCCTTGCTATATTCTGCCCTGCCATAGGCCAAAGCAGCTTCTTTACTAACTAGTGGTAATAAAACATATTCATAGTATACAGAGGAGAATCCCACATCAAGAAAGACTTGTATGGTTGCAATGCATGGACACAGCGCATGTTTAGGTTGAAGTGTATGCCAATTACTCTGTTCTGACTGATATACATCAGATACATGCAATGATATGTCATACCACACTCATATATACATACAATTACTAGATGAGAGTATGTGTGTGTCTTTGTGTGTGTTTGTGTATGTGAGGGGGGATGGAGGGAGGAGAGAGAGAGAGAGAGAGAGAGAGAGAGAGAGAGAGAGAACGCATCAATTGGGAATTTAAAAACCCTACTACCACAAGAGGGGATTCCATTCTTCAAGCCCACATCAAATTGAGTCTAAGGATGTCCCTTAGTGTGCACTTTAGCTAAGGGCATTGATCACTCTGAGAGCATCAACTCCAAGTAAATATTAATTTCTTAGGATGATAAGTTAAAAATTATTAAGTTATCACAACCAACTCACAAATCAGGATGCACATGACTTACTGCATGACTTTTCATGCACAAAAATAACAACAACAACAAAACCAACAAAAATGTCAACAGCAGTTATTGTCTGCAGCATTGCAAAGTTGTTTTTTTAAATTTACACTTTGTTGTATTTTTCACATTTGCTAAGATATAAGAAATGCTTAAGTAGACAACAAGTGTCACACTTTGATTTTTAATTATTTACACAAATGTTAGGTGGATTAATTTTTGTTGGAGTAGCAGTCTGACTTGCCTAATGACTTCAAAACTGGTTTTTCAAAGCAGTTGGGTTAATAAAGTTTGTCTTCAGACCACGGATTTCACTATATTTTAAATACAAAATCTTGATTTTTATCTGGGATTCCATTAACAAAAGTGTGAAGAATTAATTAGCTTTGACCAAACTCTTAAGAGACTGGTTTATAAGCCATAAGCCAAACACACTAAACTACAACTCTTTGAAATCTTGTCCATGGGAGTAGAAGACACACCTCTAGTGGGGGGTCCACACAGAAATGTACTTTGATGTTAGTTAGAATTAAGTACCATTCAATGTGCAGAAACCCCAGTTCATAGTACCTTAAAGTCCAGGGCTTTGTTCTCTCACACTTATCCAATGTTCTGCATTCCGTTATGGTTACTCTACAAAATCCTAAGGGTTTCATTCCAGCTTACTTATTTGCCATGGAACCTTAGACTTATATCAACATGGTTCTATGGCTACCATAGAACTATAAAATGTCTTGTATTTCAAAGGACACAATTCTTTTTTCAAGGGCACTTTTGTTTTTGTTTTTGCTTTTTGAGACAGGGTCTCTCTACATACACACAGATATAGATCCACCTGCCTCTGCCTCCCCATTGCTAGGATTAAAGGTCTGGGCCACAACACCTGTCTCAAGGGCACTCTCAAAGTGTCCTTATATTGCTTGTTTATATCCTATATTAAATACTTTTCTGTGATTGTGATAAAGTACTTTTGACCAAAAACAGCTTGAGAAAGAAAGATTTTCAACTTAGTTTATGGTTCCGAAGGGACAGGGTGAATCATGGCTGGAAGGCATGTCACCGTGACTGGAGCAGGAAGTAGATTGCACACATTTTCCATTCACGCACAGGGAGCACATGAGAGAGAAGGAGTGGGGTAATGCTATAAATTCTACAAGCTTGGTCCAAGTGAGGTACTTTCTCCAGCAAAGCTTCACCCCCTAAAGATTCCATAATCTCCCCGAAGACCACTACCAACTCAGGGTCAAGTATTTCAATAATGATCCTCCACATATTTCAATGACATGAAATCAGTAGAACAAATATATCCAACTACAAGAGGAGTTGGGACATGAAATATCTATTCCAGGTCCCATGTGGGATCATGAGGAAGCAGATATTAGATGCATAATAATCTGCTATGTGTGATAAGGAAAAGTAGACAGGCAGTATTAAACCAATGAGATGGTAGGGCATTCACATCAAATATGGTTCAACGTTCTCCATACATTAAGGGCAAATTCATCCAATAAGAAAGCATAGAATTTAACACATCTTTTCTCCTAGTCAGTGCAAAGATAACCCTCACGGCAGATGTCGGCAACAGCTGCTTTTGTCTACAAGCAAGTCACTTTGAAATTGTAGTGTGGCTTGGGTTAAGGCCCTCCTGGAAGTAGCATGTTTCAACACTGGACCCAGAATGGGCTATGTATGTGGAACTCCAAAGTCCAGAGGGTGTGGTTCAGCCAACATTTGAGACTTGCTGTTTCCCGCTTATCTACTGCCTGTGTTAGAGGAAGTTTCATTCTGCCACATTGCTAGACTTGGGTATTTTTCAGAAGCAACTTGCCTTGAGGCTTTCTCGCTGCCATGCCTCTGGACAAATATACTTAGTGTTATAAATGTCAGAGCTTGTTGAGGCTACTCTTCTCTAAAAACTTCTCACGTGTGATCTTTGAGCTACTACACAGTGGGTCAGATCTGACAGACAAACTGATTTTCTACATGACTGCTTTATACTGTAAGCTAAAAAAAAAAACTAAGATGATACCAAACCAAAATATCCATGTTAGTCAGTTTTCTATCACTATGACCAAACGTGAGATAATCACGATGAGAGAGAAAAGGTTCATTTCAGCCCATGGTTTCAAAATTTTCCATCTACAAAGATTCAGCTCCATGTCTTTGGCTTACATTATATCATGACTTGAGTTTGGAACAGGTGATCTTTTTACCTTGTGGTGAGCAGAAGATAAGGACAGAAGAAGGAACTTGAGTTTCATTATCAATTTTAAGGGTTCTGTGCTAATAATTCCACTGCCTCCCACTGGTTGCCACCTCTTAAGGATTCTGCCACATTCTACAGACTAGTACTAAACCTTTGCAGGTTAACATTCGAGGAAATGGTTTTCCAAATTGCAACATGTGTCTATGAAGATTACAAAACCAAAATCCACTGATGCGATGCTCAAATCAGTGAAAGGAAAGCGATGAGGGGGAAGAGCCAAGGAGAAATGACTGAAATTAACCAGTGGAGAAAGACAGGAGATATGGGTATGTGCATTGATTAGATCCAAGAGTGGCCATGGCGCTGTCCCTACAGCCACTGACTTCATGTGATGCTTACAGAAGCTGAAGATGCTCACCTCCAAGGGAAACCCAGACACCACCAAATTTTATAAAAGGTATACGGATGATGGTGTGGCTACTGAGTAACTCTTCCAAGATGGAGACAGATTTGGGAGACAATTTAGCCTTTGCTGTAGATTTGA
Organism: Ellobius talpinus; assembly: GCA_001685095.1. Classification (NCBI taxonomy): domain Eukaryota; kingdom Metazoa; phylum Chordata; class Mammalia; order Rodentia; family Cricetidae; genus Ellobius; species Ellobius talpinus. The sequence goes on from LOJH01009496.1 coordinate 12,500, forward strand.
GACTGTCTTGAAATGACATTTTGTGCATCCAGGCTCTTATACTATTGGTTACTTCCTCCTCCTACTCTGTCTCCTCCTTTGGCTCTTACCCATCCTACTACCTGCTTGAGCTAAATAATCAATTTATATGAAAATAAAACCCTGCTGACCTAGTACATAGGTAAGCTTAGCTGACTTCTGACGGGATATTATCTATAGTAGTACTTGGCACTTACTAATGCTCATGAAGATGCAAATGGTTTGTACATATTAAGTTTGTATTCCTCTGAATAAATTTAAAATTAGTGTGCACAGATTCCAATAACTAATGAATTCTCATCCCACAAAGTAGACAGACAGTGTAGCAATGTCAATTTTTCTGATCTCCTGAATGGACACTGCCTAGACCAGCTTGGTGATAAACCTTTTATATCCCTGAAGAGTTTTTGTGTGAACAAACTGTTTATAAAATTGTGTGTGGGTGTATGTGTCTGTAAGGTGTTAAGAATATTTTTATAGAAAAAACTTTATCACCTCCAATTTCAGGCAACCAGGGTCAAAGAAAAGTGTGGTTTGTTCCAAAAAGTCATCAACAAATAAGCTTTTGCAAATCTAATAAAATTTAAATACAGTATAAATATGAGAGTCCAGATGTCCCTACTGGGATGACTCCTAGGACAGAATATGGTGCCTGAAACAGAACATCAACATCAGCTTCAGCACCTTTGAACTAGTGACTTGACAGAAGTATGCAGCTCCAGGTGCGTACACTACAGTGGGAGGCACTGAAGCCTCCAAGGATTCTGGGTAACAGAGGAAAGGATTCAGCTACTCTGTTCACATGAGGAGACGCTAACCAATGGCGACTCCCACAGCATAGGTTCTTTCTCACGCAACTCTGGAAGTGTACATGGTTTGCCATTGCTATTACAAATCACTTCCCTTCCATCTTGCTCCACTGTCCCAACATATGTCACATTGGGCCACTCCTGGGAAGAAGGTCCATATCTTCCTCCAAAGAAAAGTAAGAGAGAAAAGAGGACCCATCTTTTTGTTTTAAAGGCAAGAGCCAAAAGTGTTGCATTCACATCCATGGATCATTAGATGCCTAACCATCTAAGAGGCCAAGAACTCTCAGCTCCAATGGCAGCCACTCCAGTAACAGCCAGTAATTATTTCTGCAAAAAGAAACAACAATGCATGATTAGTTTGTGACTATCTAAGAGTTTACCAAGACAGAAGCAGGCTATAAACTGCAATGTTGTCTTGGTTGTGGAATCAAGGCAAACGTCTATCCTTTATACAGCTGCCTGCACAACTATTATTTTGGCTAGTGGTTGTGTGGTCCAAGAACTGACAACACATCTTTTTCTTAATAATATTCTCTGTGATGGCCCCCATTTCATTGCAATTCATGACTCCAGAAAAGTAGACCTTGTTAAAAACTCTGTTCTTTCTAATTTTTGCATTTTTTTGGCCTTTTGTAGAAACAATCTCGACATTAAGATTCTGAAAATGAAGTCACCACTCTTATTGGTCTTATTCCATTTGCGTTCATTAGGGAGTTGTCTGGAAAGCTAAAAGGCACTAATGTAATCTTTTCACTCCAAATACATCAAAGAAAGAAGTAAAAGATCCTATGAGTAAAGTTTTCAAAGCTTTTTCTTTCTTTTTCCTTTTTTATATTAAAAAAACTGACTAATGGAAATGACTAGGAGGTAGTCCATATGTTATTCTTATTTTATTTTTTAAGGGGAATCCATTTGATGTGATGTGAAGAGTAACTTTTTGACGTCCAAGTACTTTAAATCCAGATGCTTATGCAAGGTGATGCTCCAGGTTACTGCTTTTAAGGCAGGAAGTCCTTATGAGGATGTGGGGACTGCCTTGGTGCCAGGGAAAGGGACTTTGCGGGACCTCTGCTGAGAAACTGTGCTGATGTTCTTAGCACTCAGTTCTGGTCACTATGGCTATTCAGGCTTTCATCTTTTCAGTGTGGTCAGTCTTTAAGTTTGTCTGCTTCCAGTTTGGGGAAGAAATCCTTATCCTGTTATCTTACACTCTGTCAAGATGGGAATCCTCTATGGTCTTTGCCACAGAGTCATGGCAAACAAACCCTTTTGGTGCTTTCCTCTGAGAACCACTTCCAGGAAGGAAGCCTGGCAGAGGGCAGCTACACAGACACATTTGTGTTCATAAAGACTTCCTGCTTCTTGCCAAGGCCTGCCATCTGTCCCTTAACTCTATGATGCATTTAAACATTGTCCATCAATTATTTGGTCTTCAGTACCTGCTATCACCCTATGAACCACTGGTTCCACCTGCTGAAACCCTGAACACTTCGGACTTCCCGTATCTCATGTAGCAGATCCACAGAGTCCTTCAGAAGTTGTTTTTGGGTGGCGCTGGTGCTTCTTTGATCTTTCTCCTGTTTCTCCTGGTCTGATCTGTTTTGTGATCCTGACAGACAAATGATCCAAAAGAAAGATCTATGTCAATTTGTCATGAGAAATTAGCCTCAGTTCCCCCTTATACAATACCATTTTTATCTCACGTGCCATAAATCAGATGTCCACATAGAGATGTCTCTCAGGCAAAAATTAAGGCACCCAGTGGGTAGGTACTGAGGAAGAACTTCTGAAACTCAGTTTCCAATGCGCCATGTTGTTGGTACAATGGGGCTCCCTGCAGCTGGAAGACAGGTCCTCGTTCCCCTGCTTGCCTTGGCTGAGGACTGAAACCCTTCCCTAGTACCTGAGGGCTTCATTTCCAAGTCAGCAAAAGTCTCCCACTCAGAAAATTTCTAATCTCTCATTGTGAGGCATCTTTCTGTCTCCAGTGGTGAAAGGAAGGTCTCCTATTTCACAGGATCATGTAGTATTTTTGAGGTCATCTAAAGAATGCAGGATACTCTCCTTATTTTAATTACATTTGTCAAGTCACCTGGGACAGTTGCTGTAGGAAACTCATAGACTCCAAGAATAGAAATATTGATCTTTCCAGCACCATTATGTTTACCACTTTTATTGTTTGACTACAATAATAGGGCCCAGCACTCCCCTCAAACTCAGAAGTTACATCATGGCAAAAGCTAAGTTCTGGGACAGAGTGAGGATAAGAGGGTGTCTCCTCAAAATATGGAGCAAGAGGAAATCCAGAGTGAACAGGAATGCTTGTTTACTGAACACTTGACTAATTGGTGTTGGGAAATGAATACAACAGTGGCTGGAGAATGTGAGCTCCATTTTATAATAGACAAAAACTTAGGTCTTTATGGGTTTTTTATTTTTTTTGGTCCTTGTGTGTTTATTTCTATGATTAGTTAGCTATTTTCCAAATCAGCGACTATTTATTATTAACATATTTAATTACTTACAAATGATCAAACTAACTTCCTTATGTATGTATACACTGAAACTATAATAAATATAGATAAAACTTCTTTGACAATATAAAACTGTCAATGGAACCTTAAATATTAGATGTTCATTAATGCACTTACAATGTTCAGACTTTGGAGTAAGTTGATCATGACATTATTATGACCTGGAAGCGACATGCTACCAACAGACCAGAAAAATGAGTCAGGGAAAATTTTTCATTCTGGTTAAACAGAAAAACAAATGGATATGATTGTTTCTGACTAAGCAACTTTCTAAAAACGTACCTCAAATACATAGCTGGAAATTTTACTTTCCTCCATAATTGGATCTACATCATTGTTTCCAAGCTGCCTCAGGCTCTGGGCCAACTTCAGTTTCAAGGAAATCAGAATGCAATCCCTGTATGTCATGTGCCCTGGTTGCGACACTCATAGATGTCAAAATCAATGCAAAGAACTAAATCTGTCTTGTCTGAGGCTCTGCTCTGCTGCTCTTTTCCTACCTTAGGGACAGGCCAACTTGCACATGGCTCTGTAGCAGAAAACTTAGCGAATCACCGTCTCTGTACCCAAACACCTGGTACATCCTCTCCATGACAACCAGTAAGTGAAAGGTAGGCATTCACACAAAGCTTGGCCAAAACTGAGGCTGTTCCCTGGATTTCAGAGTTAAGGGCATTCTCCATGCAGAAACAGCAGTGTGGCCAAGCTGGCCCTTGCTCTATCAAAGGTCCGAACAGCAGGACTGACGGACAATTGTTTTGCAGTGCTAATTGTTTCTGTCTGCTTCCCAAAGCCTACTCTGCCACCCACGGATACAGAAGTTCCCTGGTATCATGCCTACGTAACTACTTCCTGCTTGCCTTGCCAGACTTGTATGTATTTATAGCTGAAGCCCTACCTGATGCACCATTTGTTGTCTAGTCTCTCTGTTTCCGAAACTGTCTGAGACGTGGGAAGAAATTAAGACTCCAAACTTCCAAACTGCCTTTAAAATACACTGTGAACTCTGGTTTCCCTTCAGACCATCTAAGTTATTTGCCTTTTAAAAAGCTATGAATTGAGGATAGAGAGACAACTCAGTGATTGCAAGCCCATGGATGCTCTTCTAGAGGACTGGAGTTAAGCTCGCGAACCACATTTAAGGGCTGCTTGTTGGTTCCCAGCCGCCCGGCTACCTTAGACCCGAAATAATAACACAGAAACTGTATTAATTAAATCACTGTTTGGCCCATTAGCTCTAGCTTCTTATTGGCTAACTCTTATATGAATTTAACACATTTCTATTAATCTGTATATTGCCATGTGGCTGTGACTTACTGGGTAAAGTTCCCAGTGTCTATCTCTGGGATGCTTCATGGCTTCTCTCTGACTCCATCCTCCTTTCTCCCAGCATTCAGTCCAGTCCTCCCTGCCCCACCCTGCTCTGGTCTGTTATAGTCTCAAAGCAGTTCTTTATTCATTAACGGTAATCACAAAAATCCCACATCACTTCCTACTGCCTATAACCCCAGCTCTGGGTAGTCTCATGGTCTCTTCTGACTTCCATAGGCACTCTCTCACACATGCACACAGGCACACAGACACACATACACATGCAATTCTTCAAAGTAAACCTGGTGCCAGTGAAACCCCCAGTGACCCACAGGATGACCCTAACTGGGACTCCTAGCAATAGTGGAGGGTACCTGAACTGGCAGTTTACTGCAAGCAGATTGGTGTCTTCCAAAATTGCCATCAAAGGTACTCTATCCAGTAACCGATGGAAGCAGAGGCCAAGATCCACAGACAAGTACTCCACTGAGATCCAAGAGTCTTTGTGGAAGAAAGGGAAGATGGATTGTACCATCCAGGTGATCATGATGGGAGAACCCACAGAGACAGCTGACCTGAGCTCTATGGAGCTCATAAACACTGGATCAACAGTCAGGGAGCCTTCATGACACTGACTTAATCCCCTGCATGTATGTGACAATCGTGTCTGTTGGTCTCTTAGTAAGACTTCTTACAAAGAGAGCAGGACCTCTCCATGGCATTTAGCTGGTTTTAGCTAACCTGTTCCCCATGCTGAAGTACTTGGCCCCACCTCAACGTGAGGGGAGGAGCTCTGTCCTGCCTCAACTTGATGTGCCATGCTTTGGGCAAGCCCATGGAAGGCTGTCCCTTTCTGAATGGAGATGGAGGAGGAGTGGATGAGGAGGAAGTAGATAGGAAAAGGGAGGAGATGGGAGGAGAAACAAGTTGGTATGTAAAATAAGTGAAAAATTTTATTTAAATAAAAAATGAAAATGATGTAAGTACATTTTAATTAAAAATGAATAAATGATCTATTAGTGACCTAAAGAATCTTGTGAATAAATGGCTTAATATAATAAAAAAAGTAAATATTTTTAAAAACTTTGAATTAAACAGAAGCTGTAAGGAGCTAGCAATAATCACTTTCCTGTGACACATGATGGTCACTGGTAAGAAAGAAAAAGACAACTGCAACCAACCAAGAACCCAGAGTCAAGACAATTCATCTGTAAATACCACCAGCAAGACAGGTGGTGTACACAGTGGACACAGTCAAGCAAAAGCTCTGCAAAACAGAGTCTGTGGATCAACAGGCCCAACAGGCAAAGGAAATGGCATCTTTATAAATAAAAGATGGGGTTAAATCCCTTACATTGAACCATTTTGGTGGATCTGCTTGCAGCCCTTTTCGGTTGTGTGTTTATAAGTAGTGTTACATGAACTAGTAAAGGTATTATTGAGATGTTAAAGATTCATTGATGATTGACAGAGAGAAATAGATAGACTGGGTGATAATTGAATTAACGATTCTTAAAAATAATCAGATGAGCTTAGTCTTTGAAAGTAAAAATGTGATATAAAAATGAGCTTGGATATTCTGGTAATAGCAATGCCACTTTTTCATATTCCTTTCTTCTGCAATCAGGGATACTAAGTCAGAAATGAAAATAAAAATAAAAAAATCTTCACAACTTTTCTGTCTCCAGACTGTTTTAGACTGGGAACATTCTCCGTTGTTTCTCCTTAGAGGCTACATCCCCAATAATGCAGCTTGTGGTCCTGTCTACAACCCAGGGCTACGGGGCAATGATACTTCCATAACACTTGAAGCTAATATCTCCTGGGTTACAATAACCTGTGTGTTTGAGATATATTTCATCATTGCTGCATAAATAATCTGATTTATCCTTAATATTGCCTATCATGCTTGCCAGACTCCTTCTCTTTGTTGTAGACCATGAATTTGCCTTTAGTCTCTAGTTTTACCACTGTTCCTCTTAGTTCATGATTAGCCAATGGTTATTAGGCAGCAAATTCTTTTTTCTTTTATTATGTTTTTATTATTTTTTTTCATACAATATATTTTGAGCATGTTTCCCATTCCCCAAACTCATCCCAGATCCTCCTCCGCCCAATTTTCTGGTTTTTTTTGTCTTCTTCTCTTTCTGCCTCTACTCAAAGGAAAAAAGAAAGAAAAGAAAGTGAAAGCAAAAAAGAACACAAACAACAAAAATGAAAATGTAAACAAACAAGCAAAAGACCAATAAGACAAAAATTTGCAAAACAAAACAAAAAGTTCACAAAAATATCCTTGAACTCATTTTGTATTGATAAACTACTCTGGGCATGGGTCCCACACTGGATTGATAAACCCAGAAACACTCCATTGGAGCACACTGATTTCCCCTTGGCCAGAGGTACAACTTGCAGATAGCTTCTTGGTTAATGAAGGAACTTTGCATCTACCTTCCCCTCTCAGTGCTGGGAACCCATCTGGCTTGAACATATGTAGGTCTTGTGTCTGCTATCACAGTTATGTGAGTTCATGTGCATCACTTTTATTGCATAAACAAGACACTATTTCCTTGTAGTCAGTCAACACCTCTGGCTCTTAGAATCTTTCAGCCTCCTCTTCTACATAGATCCCTGAGTCTTATGAGGAGGGATTTAATGAAGACATCCCACTTATGGCTCAGTGTTGCAAAGCCTCTCCCTCTCTGCATATTGTCTAGTTATGAGCTTCTGTGATAGTTCCCATCTACTGGAAGAAGAAGCTTCTCTGATGTGGACTGATCTCTAGGTACAGCAGTATGTCATTAGGAGTCGTTCTACCGCCACCTTCCTTTAGCAGAATAAAAGTATTATGTTTCCACATACATCCTACCTAGTTTCAGATGCTTGGCCACATTATCAGTGTCAAGTATGTTTCATCTCATAAAATAAACCTTAAATCCAGTCGAATAGAAGTTGGTCGCTCTCATAACGTTTGTACCATTATTGCACTGGTATATCTTAGTATATCTTGCAACAGGGCCACTGCTATAGGTTTCAGGGTTTGTATTTAGGTGCTGTTGATGAATACCCTTTTCCTCTGGTAGTGTGAAGACCTTCTAGCAAGTCAGAAGGGGTGAAGCTTTTAGTTTGGCACCAGTTTGACTTCTCTCCATTTGATGATATAAATAACTGTTGTCTTTGGCAGTAGGACTTTACCATCATCACATTACGGGGAGAACCAATCGTCTCAGCAATAGTGTCTGATGTTCGGGGGCTCCAAAGGGGTTCCTTTGGTCAACGACTCAACAATATGTAACCCATTCCTGGCAGTGGAGTTTTCACTCAGTGGCATATAATAGCTAGTTGGAGATTTTGCCCACTGTTATTTGCTGACACCTTTAGACTTTTTCCATAGATGTGTGTGTCTTAGGGAGTTGCTGTAGTACTAGATGTCCCTGTGCTTTTTCAAATGCCATTTAGTGTTAGCCGCCCCTCCCAGGATTCTCTGACTTACCCTTCCATCCCCTCACCCTCCCTGTTTAATCCTTCTATCCTAGTCTCCCCTTTCTCTCTCCATGAAACTGTATTCTATTTCCGCTTCCTTGAGATATCATCTCCTCCACCCTGGACATTTTTTAGGTTAGGTACTGAATCTCTGTGATTGCTCAGATTGGAGTACAAGTTTTCAAAGTTTAAAGGCTAGCATCCACTAATAAAGGAAACCATGCAATATTTTTCTTTTAGGGTCTGGGTTTCTTCGCCTGGAATGATTTTTTTCTACCTCTACCCATTTATTTGTGAATTTAATTTTTAGCAGATGAAAGATATTCCATGTATGAATGAACAACATTGTCATTGTCCTCAGCTGATAGACATCCAGGCTGTTTTTAATTTATGAGTATAGTGAGAAAAAAAAAGCGATGAATATGGATGAACAAGTGTCTCTATATTGGGATACAGAGACCGTAGGGGTATATGCTCAATAGAACTACAGTTTGAACCAAATCAATTTCTAGCTGCTTAACTAATGCATGCATAAATACTAAATTCTTGAAGAGTGGTGATGCTGGTGGTCCAAGCCATATTGGTTGAGGCTTGGATGAGAACATGTTTTAAGACTTCTACATCCTGCCTAAGCATAAAGAGTTACAGAATCACAAAATATATGTCATGTAGTATTGTGCAGGCCAAGACAATTTTTATCTCCATCGTGAGCACAAGAGAGCAACAATGAAACATTCAGAACTAGAGAATGACATGATATAATTTATATTTTTATTGCTGTAACTCTACTATGAGAAGCAGATTACAAAAGCAAAGGATGGATGCCAGAACTTGTGGACTTATGTGTTGATTGTGGAGATGAAGACATGTAATGAGATTCCAGAGATGCTTCAGAGGTGGAGTTAAGAATGTGCTTATGATTTGAAGATGGGAAAATGAAAGAGTTGTCATGGATGACTTCCAGCTATTTGGATTGAGCAAAGCACTAGAAGGGTTATGATGTGTCATATATTGAAGAAAGCAAGTTTTGTTTAGCTTTGCTTTGTGTGAGGAATATATTATGAATTACATTTTGAATGTGTTGAATTCTAAGTATCTTGGGACACACCCATGTCAAGACAGAATGCAAGATGTTAGTCACAACCAGTCTACAGCAATAGAAGTGGTGATGGTGCCATACTATTCTTGGTTAAGTGTAAGCCGGCTGACTGTCCTGCAATATTCATTCTCTTTACTCTGTTGTATAACAAAGTAAAATATATAGCCCCAAATTCCTCCCTTCTCACCTAATGCTGGGGAGAGTTTACAAACCCTTTGAATGAGGGTTGGCCACTTCAGGCAAAGTAGCATTAGCAAATATGCTTTGAGCAAAGGTTTAAGATGTCACAGTAGTCAGGCTCACCCCTTCTATTGCTCAGGCAATTATGATGCCACTATGCAGTGAGCCCTAAAGACGCTTTCTAGAGAGAGAGAACTTTTGTGAAGGTGGTTAAACCCAATACCCCACTTGCCAATTAACCCAGAAATGTATGAAGATATTTAGCTACTGACCACATCACATGAACACTCCCTACTTAGTAAAGCCTGTCTTGCCAAACCAGAGAAAATAATGACCAAGGTGACTAAGCACTGTATTCTTTATGAAATGAATACTATTGAGATCATTCTCCTTGGGAATTATTTGTTTCACAGAAAACCTAGCTAATGTAATCTCTGATTTTCAGATAGGCATTCTTCCTGACTCCCTGGAGGCTAGGTCTGACCTTGAGATCATGTTTTCCTACTTTCATTGTGGAGATGAGACTGTGGGAGACTCAGGTGATGGCTTTTGTTGCTGCTGTTAGAAGAATCTTTTGCATTATCATTCTCTTCCTTCAACCCTTTCCTCTGTCGCTGTGAGAAATGGAACTTCAGTCCTCACTCTGGATCAGCAGATCAGGGACAAACTTCTGGAAGGCAACACTGAGCATAGGAATAAACCTGTTTTCATGAAGATTTTATAGAACATCATGCCACATAACTTCTAGACTGTCATCTTTTATATGAGAAGGAAACCCTATTTTGCATAAGGTATTGTTGCTAGGACCCCATTTATCTACAAGTGAATGACCAGTCTATTCCTTTTTTTTCCCCTGAGATAGGGCCTCTTAGCTGGCTGTCCTGGAACTTACTCTGTCACTTTGTGGACAAAGCAGGTCTCTAATTCTCAAAGATCCATCTAACTCAGCAAGTTTAAATGCCCATCATCAGAGCATTAGACACATGAAGCTAGATATACTCCAGTCCTTGACCCTGAATTTAAGTTTTCTGAATTTTTCCATCTTTTGTTCTTGTAGCTGCAGGTCTCTGTGACCAAGCCCCTGGCTGCTCTAGTCTGAAAATTCTTTCCTCATCCAAATAAGAGTAGGTGTCTGGTTATCTAGAGCATCTTTGATTGTACACACCAATTTCTTGTTTATTAAGCTGTCTCACTTCACTCAGTCATCAACAGTGTTATGGCCATTCCAAGAATCTTAGCCTCAGTCACTCACTAGTGCAAATACCTTACAGAGTACAAGGAGACGCGGGCACAACTGTAGGAAATCAAATGGCTTTGAACCACTAATATTATATGTATTGCTGTTAGCATGCAAGTGATAGTTTATTGCTTTTACACACATTCCCTATAGAGATGCATTTTTAATATGTAGATTATTAAATCAAATCATTAGAGGACAAGCTTCATTTTTAATGAAAATTTTAAAATTGATAGAACATAGTTGAAACAATCATTGCATGCAGTGTGTTTGGTTTTCTACTATGGAATTATTTCATTAATTCATATAATATATGTAATCTTCAGATCAATGTCTTTTTGTTTACTGTGGACAATAATTTAAAGGGAAAATGGAGCTTTAGAGAATATTTATCATTGTTCTCTACTTGCTGCCTATCCCTGTCTTCCAGTTAACACCTTCCCTAATCTCCATAGAACAACCGTCATCCCTCATTCTTAATCTGTGGAGCTGCGCCTATAGCTTGGGCTGAGACAAATAGTTTATTCACCATTAGCACCAAATAATTGGCCCAGGAAGAGAGATAGGACGTTACTTAGCGACTTCCAACCAGTTCAGTCTTTTAAGTAAAAGGGTAAATTGCTTTCCAAGAATTTAGAAGGCTGAAAAATAGTCTTTTTCTGCCTTTACTGTGCTCTTTCCAGAGACTGATGAATCTGTGCTGGCTGTTGGCATCATCATATGGAGACCAAGGCACAGCCTACCTATGACTTAGCCAACCCAGGAAAAAATGGTAGAAGTGTCCATTGTATCCAAGTTTTCCTAAGACATACCATGGCATTTTAGTCATGTCTAATACCAGCAAGACAAACCCCTTTTGTTTCTAATCCAGTTTGACATGAATTTGTGTTGCTTATGATAAAAAAACACCACTACTGCACTGTCTCTGTGGGACAATATATAATTCAGACATCATTTTGGGAGATAAAAATGGAAGCTTAGTGAAATTAAATCATTTCACCAGCATTATACAATAACAGAATCTGAATTGCCTCTTCCCAGCCTCCCAGAAATGTCATATACACAAGTCTGTTATAAAGGTGGCATTTATAGGCAATTTTTGTTTCATTTTTATCATCATTCACCCTCATGAAACAACACAGGCACCCCCCCCAAAAAAAAACCCAGATGCCAAGCTTTGATTCCCCAGGAGCTTGAGGCCTCTGACTGAGGCTGGATCCATAGGCTTTTCTAGAGGACTTAGTCAAAAAAAAAACTGGTCATTTGATTCCTTCTGTTCTTGAATCTCTGTCTCCTTGTAGTTTTTTTTTTGCTCTACAGTCATATTTTTTAAATGGCCAGGCAATTATCATCATCTCTAAAAGACTTCCTTTTCATTATTGGTATATTTTTATTACTTAAAACAATTTTCTTTTTATTATATTTTTAAATTTAAATATATTTTGATTGTATTCTTTGCCTCCTTCAAGTCCTTCCCCTCCATTCTCTTCCTCCCTATTCACCCGATATTAAGTTCTTTTTCTCAAAACAAGCAAAAACCCAATACAAAAACAAACCCCCTAAAACCAAGAAAACAAAATAAAACAATACCCAAAAAAGAAAAAAGCATGTAAAGAAATAAAACTGTAAAGAAATAAAGTACACACAAAAAAAAATATCTGTGGGGTTCATAATCAATCATATATTGATTATGGGCCTGCCCTAGAGTGATTGAGACACCCAGTCAGTGTTACTCTATTATAAAAACTAATATTTTTTCCTCTCATGAAAGGCATAAGTGGCAGTTCAGTTCTTAACATTTACCCTAATAGCTAGGTTTCTTTCATTCATTCATTTATTTTTTAATATAACAAAATATAATAATAAAAACAAAGACAATCACATCAGAGCTAGACCAGACAAACCAACAGAGGGAAAAGAGCCCAAGAGAAGGCACAAGAGCCAGAGGCCCACTCATTTCCACACTCAGGAATCTCATAAAACTACTAAACTGGAAGTCATAATTTATATCCAGAGGACCCAGTACAGACCCTTGTAGACCCTCTGCATGCTGCCTCAGTTTCTTTAAGTTCATATGAGCTCTGATTATGTTGATTTAGAACACTGTGATTTTTTGGTGTCCTCCATCTCCTCTGGCTCTTTCACTCTTTATGTTTTCTATGGGGTTCCCTGAGCCCTGAGAAAATGGATTTGATAGAGACATCCCAGTTAGGACTGGTCACTACTAGATTTTTTTCAAAACTGAGATATAAATTACCTGTCAAATGAGTCATCATTTTTCTTATTTTTATTTTCATACAAATAAAACTATGTATTGTATGTTGAATACATTCCCTCCTTGCCTTCTATTAGCTCCACCTTTCAACATTTATGATCTAATGACATTAATATAATCACAAATTTGTAATCATCACTCTTATCTAGTTCCCAACAATTTTCATCAGCACATCCTGTAATTTCCATTAGCTAATATCCATTAACCCTCACTTCCCATCCTTACCTGCTCCCTTCTTTCACTGCACTGGTTTCTGTATCCTAAGGTTTGCCTATTTTCTCAAAACTACTCTGAGATACTATCTTATACCTGTCAGAGTGACTATGATCAAAAACACTGATGACAGCTTATGCAGGAGAGAATATGGAGTAAGGGGAACACTCCTTAACTGTTGGTGGGAGTGCAAACATGTACAGCTACTTTGGAAATCAGTCTGGTAGTTTCTCAGAAAACTGGGAATTAATCTACCTCAAAACCCAGCAAAATCACTATTGGGCATATATCCAAAGGATGCTCAATCATACCACAAGGACATTTGCTCAACTACGTTCATAGCAGCGTTATTAGTAATAGCTAGAACCTGGAAACAACCTAGATGGCCTTCAACCAAAGAAAGGATAAAGAAAATGTGGTACATCTACTCAATGAAGATAATGAAATAAATTCAGCTGTAAAAAGCAATGACATCATGAAATTTGCAAGAAAATGGATGAAACTAGACAAAATCATGCTGAGCGAGGTACCCAAACCTAAAAAGACAAACACAATCTGTGTTCACTTTTATGTGGATATTAGATGAAAGCCAAGGGTAATCAGGCTATAACACACAGACCCAGAGAAGCTAGGTAACATGGAGGACACTAAGCGGGATATGTATGGATGACCTTAGGAAGAGGAAATAGGTAAGATCTCCTGGGTAAGCTTGGAGTTGGGGGGAAGAGAGAAAGGGATGGGGATGAGACATGAGGGAACAGGATGGCTGAGTTGGGGAAGGGATAGAGGGGGAAAGCAATGACAGAGATATTAATAGAGGGGGCCCTTACAGGGTTAGGGAGAATTCCCATGAATCCACAAGGACAACTCCAGCTAAGACTCTGAGCAATAGTGGAGAGGGTGCCTGAACCAACCCTCTCCTGTAATCAGATTGGTGACTACCCTAATTGTCATCATAGAACCTTCATCCAGTAACTGATAAAAACAGATGCAAAGATCCACAGCCAAGCACTGGGACTAACTCTTGGAGGCCAGTCAAGAGAGGGAGGAGGGATTATATGAGCCAGGCATGGGGGCAAGATCATGATGGGTAAACCTGCAGAGACAGCTGACCCGAGCTACTGAGAGCTCAGGGACTCATGAACAGCTGAGGAGCCTGCAAGGAACTGGTCTAGGCCCTCTGAATATTGGCGACAGTTGTGTGGCTTGGTCTATTTGTGGGACCCCTGGCAATGGGACGCAGATTTATCTATGGTGCTTAAATTGGCTTTTCTGAGCCCATTCTCTATGGTGTGATACCTTGCTCAGCCTTGATGCAGTGGGAAGAGAATTGGTCCTACATCAACTGGATATGTCAGGCTTAGTTGATTCCCCATGGGAGGCCTTACCCCTCTGAAGAGTGAATGGGAGATGGGAGAACCAGAGGAAGGGAGGGAGAAAAAAACTGTGGTTGGTATGTAAAATGAGTAAAAAAATATATGTTTGCTAAGAAAAAGATTTGGCTATCCTGAACATTTTATATCATTAGAGTAATAACAATGTAAGCCATTTTGAGTCTTATTTCTTAACACAATGTTACAATGTTCTCAAAATTAAATCATAAGGCAACATGTTTCAATAGTTCATCCTCTTTATAGGTGAATAATACTCCTTTTTGGGATATGCTACATTTTGTTCACTCATCTCTCAGTAGGTGTTGAGTTAATTTCCATTTGGGACAATCATGAACAATTTTACTACAAATGTTCTTCTGCAAACATCAATTTTCAGTCCTTTGGCGATATACTTTGGAATGTCAATGTTACCCACTTTAAATTCATATTATTTAAGATCTTCATTGTTTGAATGCCAAAGTTCTTTTGGGAGATGTTATATATTCTAGATAATAAACATTTATTGGGTCCCACAGCTTAGGAACATTTCACCCAGTCTGTGTTTTGCCTTTATATTTTTTTCATAATGCCTTTTGAAATGCCAAGGATTTTAATTTTGATAAGGTGTAATTATTTTTCTCTTAGTGTCATATATAATTTATGACAATAAATTTCATATATATACTAAATCATAACCAATCAAACGTCACAATGATTGATGTCTATTATTTTCAAGAGCTACATAATTTTAGCTCTTTCATTTAGAACTTTGATCATTTTCTGTTTATTTCCATTTATGGTGTGAGATGCAAACCAAATTCATCCTCCTGCATACAGATGCCCGTGGTCCCAACATCGTTTGCTGGAAAGACTGTTCTTTTGCCATACCAGTAAGTTTTATTAAGTAGCTGATACAAGCTGAGCACTTTCTAAGTTCTAAAGGTACTATAGTGACAAAAACCCCTTCCCATCTGGAGCCAAATCCCTCTAGGGTAGGGGTAGCAGCAAACAATAGTCTGAATATCACCAGTTAAATAGTCCACCACTCTGCCACGCTGCACAGAGTGACTGGCAAGTGTCACTCAGATGAGTGGACCAAATGTGTGTCTCCTTTATTTGCATAAAAGACAACATGGTGCTTTTAAGAAAAACTGCCTGTTCTATGAAGCAAGACTTTTAAAGCTTTGCCAGTTTACCATACAAACACATGTTGCTACAATGGTGTTTTTTCTAAGCCAAGCTGTACTCCCACATTTGTGCCTAGCACAAAGGCCTCTGCTCTCATCCTCCTCCACTTTATCAGCTTGGGACAGTTGTTTGATGTCCCTGAAGGTTTTGCAGTAGAGTATTCCTCCATCTTAGAAATCTTTTATATCAGCAGCATTCCCAACTGCAAATTCAAGCTGGCATTTTCCAGTCTCTGAGTTGAAAATAGTTCAGACTTTCATATCCAGCAGTGAAACAGTCTCCCTGCTTCTATGGATGGGTCCAAGGACCCTTTAGGTCTCAAATTCCGAATATGAAGTAGTATAGAATTTACATAAAGCCTTTGCATGCTATCCTATATTATTTATTGGGTGTACATGTATGTATGAACATGTTCATGTACCCATGTTAAAAAGCCTGACATAACAATAAGTACCTGCCACCTCACTGCTGGAGGTGCAAAAGATGTGAAGATCCCTGAGGTTTGCCAGTCTGTCCTGACAATCAGTGAGCTCCAAGTTCATAGAGAATCTGTATCTGGAAAGATAGCAGGAAGGCCAGTAAAGGAAGAGTTCCAGTACCAATCACTGGCCTCCACATGCACACACACCCATGTGCATACTCACAAGAACATGAGTGCGCACACACCCATGTGCATACACATACTAACATAGGTGTACACATACCCATGTCCATACACACACGAATATGAGTGTTCATGCACACATGTGCGTACACACACAAACATAGGAACGTATGCACACACATGCATACACACATGAACATGGACACACACAGACAAAAAAAGGAAAAAAAGAAAGAAAATGGACTTACACATTTATGGTTAAATATTCTCACATAAAAATCCACATTCTCACTCTTTTAATGGAAAGAGCTTGAAACTAGCCCACATGTCCACATAGCCATGACCATCTAGAATGTAGGTCCCCACTCTCATCCTCCATATCTCTCCTCATTTCTTTTTACAATGTCCATTCCTGAATCTCACAGAGACACTGGTGATGGCTGATACTACAACAGGTTGTCAAGCATCCCCTTCGTCTCCTATACACTACGATAGTGCTGTATTCCCAGGCTTGAGGTCCTGTCAGTGACTGGATGCTAGATGGTAAAATGAAAGCAGGAGTGGACCACGGAACCCTCCTAGAGCATCTTCCACACTTACCACCATCTATTTGGTGGATATAGAGGATGCCACGGGACAGGGAATGGAGCCAGAACTAAAGAAGTCTAGGTTAGGGAGATGAGATCAGAGCTCCCCTGGCCTGCATTCAGGACTATCAGTTGAGGAAGAAATTACATGTGCTCTCACAGGCCTCTGAGCTGCTGAAGCTGCTTATCACAGCATCCAGCCCATTTAGCAAACATGCCTCCCAAACCAACCAGATATTTCATCATCTAGGTTTAATTAACTCTTCAGGTTCCTCTAGAGGACCCCAAACCTATTCCTAAAATACACTCAGACTCTAAAAACTCCCTGGACTCCTGACAAAAATAACCACAATCCATCCAGCCCCTCACATGACACACGTCAGTGATCTTTGGGTACTTTGTGAAAGAAATGGCTACATCATGAGCAGCGGCCTCTCCTCACAGTGTCTGGGTACCTCAGACTACAGACACAGCCTCGGGCAGCAGGAAGGATATGCATGCACTGGAAGAGGACGCTCAGGAAGTTGTGCAGAGAGACAATGAACGTGTCGGCCCACTGTCGAGAGAAGTAGGTAGCGAAGGTGGGGTTGGTGTCTGGGGACGGCAAGAAGGGCAGAGCGAACCAGTCCTTCCATTCAGCCTGGTTCTGGAGTTCTGTGGCCTGCTTTGCAAAGAATTCCTGGGCCTTGTCATTTCTGTTTGTCTGCCGAGACACAAAGAAGGTTGCAAGGGAGGGGGAAGAGACAAGTCCACAGGTCAGGCTCTTCATGGTTGCTGAGCAGACAGCCTCTGAATACCGCCTGTCAAGCTGGTGACAAAACTGTATCAATAAACTCCACAATAAGAAGGAAAGCATCACCCTTTTCTCAACCCAAAGCTGGTTCCTACTGAAGTTCTGGGGCTCGGGATATCGCTCACTCAGCTGGGAGAGCCTTTGTCTCAAATGCACAGTCCTGGGTTCGATCCCTGACACTGAATAAAACCAGGCATGGTGGCACACCTGTACACCTAGCTCTTGAAACACAGAGGCAGAAAGATCAAAAGTTCAAAGTCATCCTCAATTACGTATCAAGTTCGAAGCCACCCTGGGATACAAGAGACCCAGTTTCAAAGACAAAAATAAAATGAGGTTCTAATGACAAATGCTATCCTGGGAACTAATCTCTGGTTGAAGCTCAAAGAATCTAAATGAGTCCCCCAAATCAGTTACATTTTGTTTTGTTTTGTGAGACAGGGTTTCTCTGTGCAACTCTGGTTGTCCTGGAATTCACTCTATAGACCAGGTTGGCCTTGAACTCAGAGATCCACCCAAGTGCTGAGACTAAAGGCAAGTGCCACCACTACCCAGCTACATATGCATTTTTTATTACTCAAAGTTTATATTCTTTAAAGTGCTACACAAGCTCACATGCTTAAAATCAATGGGACCTAGAACTGGGGAAAACGAATCAGATGATCTAAAGATACTGAGACATAGGGGACAGGAAAACAGTCAAAAACAAGAAGAACCTGGATTGTGTAGACCAGATAAAAGCGGAACAGGCTGGTTTTCAGTTTGTGGATGGTGGGCCGATAGATGTCCTCCAAGCGGCTGAAGAGCCTGCGTTCCAGGTAGCTCCAATACTCCCGAAGGGCAGCCAGGTCATACACCTGCATCAGCTGCTGCAACTGGTCCACAATCTTGTCCACCTGGTGGGAGACGGCAGCGTTGGAGGCGGCCAGAGACAGAGGAAATCCCCACCTCACTACACACAACACAAATTTTGTATTCTTCCTGGGGCTCCCAGATGTAAAAAACGTATAAAATCAGTTGGCACTCTATAAAATTTCCAAGATGTATTAATACAACAGCTCTCAAATTATTTTCTGATGCTAGCTATATGATTTGACCCTTGAGCAAGCTCAGAGATAGTCCAGTAATAAGCGTTTTGTCTCCAGATGTTGGGTCTCCTTGACCAATTTGGCAATGTCCCTTCAATTTCGGTCGTGGTTGCCTCACATTGTAAAAATAAATAAGAGCGAAAGAGCATCAGACAGTCTCCACGGTCCTCCCTGCCAGCTCCACAATTTCAGGAACATCGTGATTACCGGCCCCTGCAGGTCGTCAGAGTCCCACCTGAGCCTCAGTGGCTGCTCCCTTCAGCCAAAGACAGTCACGCCAGAGTAGACAATCTGAAACCTGTTTTGGACACCAGTGTCCATCCAACTCCTTTGTTTCAGAAGTAGATCAGGACACTGCTGTCTGGACACTTTGCTTTGCCACCAAGTGAGCACTAACTTCACATGGCAGGAACCAATATCCTAACTTCCTTCAGCTACTGGCTCACTACCTCCCCCAATCCATCTGCCCAGGACCAATTTAACTCGATACATACAAACATACAAGTCATAAGTAAAGAAGTTCCAAGCACCTCTCAATGGAAAATAGTATCATGGAAGTTTGTGTTTTAAAAAACGTGCAGGGAGATCTTCCTGAACTGCAGAACAGAAACTGCCAATGAGTCCCTGATAATTCCCCAGACCTGAACCCAGCCAGCGTTCCAGGCCACAGCCCCTTTTGCTCCCGCTACTATAGACTGCCAATATTTGAATATTTCTTCTGCCAGAACTCAGCCTTGTACCCCACCTTGGCTCTTAAAGCGTCGTAGCGACGCCGGCCAACCATTGGCCAGCACCTGCAGAGAGGGTGGAATGGAGCCCTGGACCAGGAATCAGGGACCCGATGCTCCTGACTCACTAAGCAACTTCAGGCAAGTCACAACCCTCTCCCGGCCTCAGTTCCTCCTATGTCAAGCGAGGGCCAGACTCCGAGATGTCTGCAGTCCCCCACCAGGCAGTGACAGCGCCGCCCTAGCCCCGGAGGGTAGTGCCGGAGCAGGAGGCCCGTTCCCCTATCTACCCGCCTCTGCCGCCCCTGCCGGTCCCTCACCCTGAACCCCTTCTCTTTGTCCGCCTTGATCTCCGCATCCAGCTGCCGCAGTGTATGCGTGAAACCACGGAAGAGCAAGTACTCCCGGACCAGCTCGTCAGTGCGTTCC
>LOJH01009497.1:8547-28378 GCA_001685095.1 Ellobius talpinus
TGTGTGTGTGTGTGTGTGTGTGTGTGTGTGTGTGTGTGTGTGTGTGTATGTACAAAAAAATGTAGAAGGTTCAACTATATTAAGAGTTATATTAAGAGAATATATGTGTGTATATATCCTCTTTGTGTGTGTGTGTGTGTATAAAATCCTCAATATAGTTGAACCTTCTAGCTTTTGTGAATGTTTTCAATCTAAATTTTGTGTCTATAGCATTTGCATTTGTTGTCCCTCTTATGTCATTTATTAAGGAAACCCTAGCATGTCGTTATCCTCTGTTTAAATGTTTACCCTTCATACTTTTCTCTATATTATGTTAATCAAAATAAAAACTACTGTGTCTTATTGTGTATGCTCATCTTACTGTTGTTACTCTTATGCCTCCTTTAGCTTGCAAGCTGGGAAGTAGGAACCCGGAGGCTATTAGTGAAAAGAGCACGGGATTGGCAATACAGCTATGAACTATGTGACTTTAGGCAAGTCACTTCCCTGCACTAAATGCTTTTTCAAATTCCCTTTGGCACAAATGTCATAAAATTTAATGAAATGAAACCTTAACTGTTTTCATTTTTATAATGTCTTATTTCTGAAAAAATACATAATACCAGAATTATTACACAGGTCTTTTGGGTGTTTTGAAAAAAATCTATAAAATAAATCTAAGTTCTATTTCATTTATGATACTATCTCAAGACATGTTTGCTGACTTAAAGAATAAAATGTGAATGAGTCTGCTAGTAAGAATGAAAGGAAAAACGTGCAGTACCTGGTCATTTTGTTCCTTCTTAATCATAGTCAGTTAATAAGTAAAAGTGGGAAGGTTTCATCCAGCAAGGTTTGCATGGGTAGGATGCCACTTTGATTTGCTTATTTATTTTTTGTTGGACAGTGTGTTTTATGTGCGATCTGTTGTATGTGTTTTCCTTTATAACGTTAGCTAAAATAATTACTATGACCTAGATAGAAAGGACTGCATTGTATCATGTCCTTGTTTATTTTTCAATTAATGCTCTTTCTTAGATATTTTAATTTATTTTTCTCTATTGAATATCTTGTCTGATTATTGGCAGCTGTCCTGTTGCCATTCTCTCCATCACCAAATCATCTTTTGGTTGGGTCTGGCATCTCACCAAAACTGACTGCTTTGCCTAAGTAGAATAACCCTGGAATTCATTCTGTTATGCAATATCTAGATAACACATTCTGTGAGCTAGAAATTACTTTTAGGGAGAGCCACTCACTTAGCTATAGCCTTTCCTTTTCCCTACCCAGTTTATTATAGATTCTGGTTTAGAGAACAAGTAAAATTCACCGTGGTTTCGTTCTTAGTCTGACTCTTCTTTCCCAGATATCAGAACGAAGATTTTGACAACTTAGATTTTGTGGCCTCTTTTTGGCTGATACACTGAATATTTGCTGTAGTTACAGATCTAGCTAATAAGTGAGATGCTCATGGGTATGTTAGAAAGTCAAGGGTTAATATGAAGTTTCATCTGGATTTAACAGAATCCAAGTTATTGCACACACTGTGTTTAGGGATCTGTCAGTGGATTTTGGAGTTGGTTTTATTTTGTTCAGCTCAATTCATATTGTTTGTTATATTTGTTTAAGCAGAGTTTTAGTATTTTAAGAGGTATTCAAGGCATGATGTGAGCTCTAGGTATTTTGATGTGAGACCTAGGGTTCTCCCCTTCATATAAAGGAATATTAGCACTTTTAGTTCATTCAAAATAAGTGGTCCTTAATTGTATAATTATATACAAAAATAATACATGTTCTTTAAAAAATACCCAAGCATAATACTTTGTAAATTAAAATATTAACTGAAAAAATAATTTTATTTAGCTCATTTGTAATGTGTGATTATTTTAAAATTAGTTGATTAAACCCTTAAATGTATGTCATTTATCTTTATTTTCATACTTTTTAGTATTGTTTTAGTCAACCGTACATCAAAAAGTCCCCAAACTAACATATCTCTACCTTATCCATAGACTAATTGAATAGTAGTGCCAAATCACTCAACCTTAAATTTATTCAGTATGACTTTAAAAGTGAGTGTTTTTGTTATATCTCTAAGTCTTGCCATCAGTAAGTGTATCAATAGTAATCTTTCTTTTTAAGACCATTCAATTTCCTGATAATTCTGTGTTCACAGTGTTTACTATAAATTTAGAACTGAAATTGAAATATTTCCAGTATACTTTTTATTTGATGAAAAGGAGAAAGGTATTACTAAGTAAAATGTCAAATTATTTTTACTGTTATCTTGTATATTTTAAATAGGAAGTAGACCAGTTGCGTTTGGAGAGATTACAAATTGATGAGCAGTTGCGACAAATTGGAGCTAGTTCTAGACCACCACCAAATCGTACAGATAAGGAAAAAGGCTATGTGACTGATGATGGTCAAGGAATGGGTCGAGGTAGTAGACCTTACAGAAATAGGGGGCACGGCAGACGCGGTCCTGGATATACTTCAGGTACAAACTAAGCATTTTCCTCAGTAACTTTATCTGTTCCTAGACTTAATAGCTGCTAATCTCTACTATTCATTAGAACTCCATTATAACAATTTCTCACTACATGGGTTCCAACTCACAGTGGGTCAAATTGTGTTTCAAGAGACATGTAGAGTGAAAGCCTGCTAATGACACACATAGTTCACAGGGCAGTTGTGAGTTCTGTCCATATTCTTATTGGGGATAAATCTGCTTACACCCTTTTGTGTTGATGACCTAAGACCTCTCCTGATTTTATTACTGTATAGCCAAAACTTTTTTCATTTGTGTACTGTGGCTCATTTTTTGTCAGGCATGTGCTGGTCATACTTGCTGGATGGACTGTGTAAATCAGGGGTCTGCATCCTGTGGCTCATGAGGTGATTTTGAGTGGCGTGGCCAAAGTCAGCCCTAGGCACAGTCAAGAAGTAGGCGAAGTGTCTCTTTGCCTTCCCAGCTCTTCTGTCCGTGCTTCTTTCTTTTCTCCCAGTAACTTTCAGTGAACCCAGTGCCCACCTACGAGTTCCTACTGTCTTTCTTGCTCGATTGTGTATCTACTATGTAACTTGCTAATGATGGTATAAGGTATAATCCATCTCACCAATATTTGCATTTCAAAAGGGAACTCTTTAAGATGGAAAAGCCTTCAAGATCCACAGGAGTGACGCTATAATGGTGAAGCTATAATTGGTCATTAGCTCCAACAGAGGAAGAGAGAGAGGTAGTAGAGTTGATATTCCAGAGTGGGGAGAGATACCTACTCTTAAGGCCAACCTTGAACGTAACCCTTAACCCTTCTCCCAACAGTTCTTTTGACCAATAAATTTCCACCTCACTGTGGAGATCTTTTTCCCCCACTCCCATCCCCTATGTCATTAAACCTCAGACATAATGAGATGTTTTATAGTGAGCCTTTGTTCAGTCAGTCCACTGAGAGTGGGAGGGAAGACTGTAGGTCTTCAGATATCAGGAATGCATATCCCCTTTTATTGGGGATAATCCCACAAGAGACTCTTCCCTGAGATATAAATGTCATGGTGGCCGTTATTGGCCCCTTTTAGAGTTGGCCGAAATGTACACATTCTTCTGTCCCTGTGCTTAATATTAAATCTGTCATTATTCAAGTTTTGATTATCAAAGTATTGTGTTATAGACAATTTTTCCTTCATGATCACAGTTATTTAAAGACATGGCATATTCAGGTCTGAACTTAGCTAACAAAACACCTTTTCTTTTAAAAGAAATATTATAACTAAAATAACTTTAGATATGGCAAGCCCTTCATTTTGAATTTAAAATTACTTGTTTTTAAACATAGAAGATGAGTATATTCTTTGGTAGGCTTCTAAATTGGGAAGAATATTGAATCACCCCTGAAACTTCATCTCTGGAAGCTTCTGTTAACCTTTTTTTAAAGTCAGACAATGGTATATAACTTTTAACTCTCGATAGGAACTAATTCTGAAGCATCAAATGCTTCTGAAACAGAATCTGACCACAGAGACGAACTCAGTGATTGGTCATTAGCTCCAACAGAGGAAGAGAGGGAGTGCTTCCTGCGCAGAGGAGACGGACGGCGGCGTGGAGGGGGAGGAAGAGGACAAGGAGGAAGAGGAAGAGGAGGAGGCTTCAAAGGTATAGTGGTTTGCATAACTGAAAAGTAAAGGTTAAGGGCCAGTGCGGTGGCTCAACAGATAAAGGTACTTGGCTGCCAAACCTGAAACCCTAGTTCAATCACCAGGACCCACATGGTGAAAGGAATGAAGTGACTCTTACTATATTATCCTCTGGCTCTACATGTAAGCTGTGGTATATGTACCCCAACACCAAAATAAATACCCACCCAAAAATAAATTACTAAAAATGTAATATTTTTAAAGAAAAATAAATATTAAAGGTATACTGTTAGCTGTTTGAAGCTGAATAAAAAGTAAATCTTGCTGATATAACCTGTCTTGTACTTATCTTCATAGCCAATGATACCTTTTTATGATTTTTGGAATCTATGAATAAATAATGATAACTGATTCATACTATGTGGGGTATCTAATCAGCATCTGATTGTTAATCCAGATTGACCTATTGATTGATAAAATAATACCTTTAGAATATTTTGGTTTTTTTGTTAGGAGAATAGATTATTAACTGTTGTATATTTGGAATTGGTAGACTTTCCATTACATTTTAGCTTCTATTATTGGTCTAAATGAGGAATCTGAAAATAAACAGTTTTAAGCAAATGGTTTAGAGTCACTAACTGTTGACATTCTAAAATATTCATACAGGAAATGATGATCATTCCCGAACAGATAATCGTCCACGTAATCCAAGAGAAGCTAAAGGAAGAACAGCTGATGGATCTTTGCAGGTAAAACTTAGGTGATTCTTTTCATCTAAGTAGTTTGAATGTGGCCACTTGAAAGTTGAGCGGTGATTTTACTTTATTTTTAAACATGTTCAAAGATAATAAATTTGTAGTATATTAAATTTTTTCTGAAGTGGTACAGTTGTGGACAGTATTTTAGTCCTTTGAGACAAATATGCAAATATGAGGATTTCTCCAGAGAATATTTGTGAACACTTTGGCAGCCACATTATAATTTTCAGACCATGTTGGTGGTTCTTTCTCTCTCTCTAAAAAAAAGAATATTCTAAAGGAAATGTTCTAAGTGACTAAAGTCAGCTACCCTTTCCTTTAAGTGCATGAATGGCATATTATCTTTATCTGTCTCATAGTCATAAGATAAGACTTAAAGTGTCTAAATATTTTCTATGCCCCATGGGTCAGCTGTTCATTTACATGCACAGTCAAGTCTAAGAACCCCTTTTCAAGTAGCTTTGTCAATGCTTAACCAATTCTTAAGTGATCTCAAATTTACTCCTTGAACACATCTAGGCACCTTTACTAAGTACTTCATCTGTATTTTATCTCACCTAATCTTACAGTAATCCACTGAAATAAGACGTTTATTATCTAATTTATAGGTAAGTAAACAGAAGCTGAGGTTCACTGCCCACAATCATTAAGCTAGCATATGGTGGAGTATTATTCATTCAAACATTGGTATCTGATTCTCAGAATTCATGTTCTCTTTCATTTTATCTGTAATTGTTAACTCTAAATTTTTAAACCAAGTACTAAAGAGTTCTGACTAGAAACCAGTATACATTCTTAGCTAATTTCAACTGAAATTTTTTATAGTAGAACCTTCTTTAGAATTCATGCCAAATCATAAGGGAGTATTAACTTAATAGTAGTTTCTAAAGAACTAGAATAGAAAAGACTAGTAGTGTTCAGCATTGACACTTAAAATAGTTTATGTCCCTTAGAATGTTATTTTTAAATTACATTAATTTTTATGCCTTTCTAAGATTCTAGTTCTCCAGATCATTGTTTCCAAGTTTCCTCTTGTCATTCTATTTTTCAGCACTCAAGTTATAGGGCCATCTTAGTCTTCTTCCTGAAGTACAAGTTCCTAGAATTCAACACTACAGTTTTTCTACAGTTGATACAGACTGATGATACAAAGACCAGAAATTTATGCTAGAACATTATTTAGAATTTTAAAATGTCTTTTTTATTTATTAAATATATTTATTTTATGTGTATGAGTAAATAGGTGCATCAGGCATTGGATCCCCTGGAACTGGAGTTACAGGTAGTTGCGAGATACCATTGGGCACTGGGAACTGAACCCAGGTCCTCTACAAGAACATCAGGGGCTCTTAGCCACTGAGCCATCTTCCCATCCCCCATTATTTAGACTTTGAAACAGCTACAAAGGAGGTTTCTAGAGGATCAGATGGAGATTTTGGTATAGAAAAGCTTATTATACTTATGACAGAGTAAAAGGTGGGAACTAAAGTTAGTTCATGAATGGGTTGGTTGAGTTCATTCTGGTGAAACGGTAATAAGACATTATTTTGTGTCTCTTAGTTTTCCCACATTCACTTTGAAATATAAAGATATTGTGAGTTGTGCTGTGTTTGTGTACATATGGTATGCTATATATTCTGCATAGAGCATATATATCTTCTAGTAGCCAATAGTAGTAATGTTATAAATGACCTCACTATTTTTGTTTGCTTAGAAGAATATAAAATGGGAGAATATAAACCTTAGACCTTTTTTCTTAGATTTGACACAGTGAGATGACCACTGTTTTCCAGCTAAGGAACAGTCTTTTGAAAACCTAAATCAATAAAAAGACTACCATGCTTTAATTTCCTAGAGTTCTATTTTTATCTCCTACCCTCTTCTATTAAGATAGCACCTCACTTATATATATCTGGCTGACCTAGAACTCAGAGGTCCATTTGCCTCTATTTTCCCTTTAACATGTGGAAGTCACATTTCACACTTCCATTATTGTCAGGCCATTCACGTAGGATCTGGTGTGTGTGTGTGTATAAAACAACTATAACTTATTTTAGATTAGAGTTGACTGCAATAATGAAAGGAGTGTCCAAACTAAACCATTACAGAATGCCTCCAGTGAAGGTAACCGGCTGCGCATGGGTAAAGATCGTAACCAGAAGAAGGAGAAGCCAGACAGCATGGATGGGCAGCAACCACTCGTGAATGGAGTACCCTAAACTACATAATTCTGAAGTTATATTTCCTCTACCGTTTCTGTAATTCTTACTCCATTTTAGAAAACTTTGTTAGGCCAAAGACAAGTAGTAGGCAAGATGGCACAGAGCATGAAATGAACACAAATTCTGCAAAGAATTTTTTGATATTGGCCATAAAAAACAATCTTCCAGATTTGCACAAAAAGATCTTGAAATTTGAAGCATAACTTTTAAGTACACTTAACACTTCAGGGCAGGATTTTACTTTTTTTAAAAAAAAATACTAAGCAGTGATCTTTATTAACTAGGACCATTTTCCTGCATTGGGCTATAACTCAGCAGTACATTTCAGTCTTTCTGAGTAAATCACATTTGGGGTAATCATACTAGATCTCTGTCTTCAGTCTCATATAAAGTCTCCATGAAATTCTGTGCCATTTTGTGTCCTGTGTCAGTTTATGTTTTGGTCCACTTTCCAGTATTTTAGTGGACTCTGAAACGTGTGTCTTGTGACATTTGTCATTTTCATTAGCAAAAAAAAGTTGTATGATCTGTGCCTTTTTTATATCTTGGCAGGTAGGAATATTATATTTGGATGCAGAGTTCAGGGAAGATAAGTTGGAAACACTAAATGTTAAAGATGTAGCAAACCCTGTCAAACATTAGTACTTTATAGAAGAATGCATGCTTTCCATATTTTTTTCTTTACATAAACATCAGCTTAGGCAGTATAAAGAATAGGACTTGTCTTTTTGTTTCTGTTTTGTTGCACTGAAGTATGACAAATAGTGTTATTGGAAGGGATGTGTAATTTTTCTGTATACACAGGAAAAGAAATAACTATCTTTTCATTTGGGAGAGGCTAAAAATGTTTTCAGCTACTTGCAAATCTTCCTGGTCGAAAGTTAGGATATGCCTGCTCTTTGGCCTGATGATGAATTTCAACTTAGAGACTTTTTCTTTTGTCCTCCCCAAATTTTGTTTTTCATTCATATTTTGTGTTAAAGCTTATTATGGGGAGATATGAAGGTCATTTTCATGAACACATAATAACCCTCAGAACTAGAGGTACTTTGTCTGAGAAACATTGAAAGCAGATTAATTTTTTTTGTAACTTTGAAATATGAAGTCTAATGTATAAGCAGAATTGAAAAGCAGACATAGGATTGGTTAACAAATACTTTTTTTTTCTTTTTTGATGTGTTGAGTCTTATTTTTGAGTTTTTTTCTCTTTTTTTTAATGAACGAAATTTACTGAAGAAAAATATGTGAAGGACCTTCACTCTGAGATGTTATATTTTTCTTAAAAATAACTCTGAGTAGGGGTACCACTGAATCTGTACAGAGCCGTACAAACCGAAGTTCTGCCTCTGATGTACTTTGTGAATTTGTTTCTTTGAATTTTCATTTTTCATCTACTTTTCCTTGCATACAAACAAACATATAAAATGGTAACAAACTGCACATGGTTTCACAAATATTAAAAGGTCTTTTAAAAAGTATTGCCAAACATTAATGTTGATTTCTAGTTATTTATTCTGGGAATGTATAGTATTTGAAAACAGAAATTGGTACCTTGCACACATCATCTGTAAGCTGTTCAGTTTAAAATACTGTAGATAATTAACCAAGGTAGAGTGACCTTGTAATGTAACTGCTCTTGGGCAATATTCTCTGTACATATTAGCGACAACAGATTGGATTTTATGTTGACATTTGTTTGGTTATAGTGCAATATATTTTGTATGCAAGCAGTTTCAATAAAGTTTGATCTTCCTCTGCTAAATTGATGTTGACGCAATACAATGATTGCCTTTTAAATTTTAAGATAGGAAAGAAATCTATAGAAAGTGTTCTGTTACAAAATGTAACTATTACCATTGGAAATTCCACATTGTCATAGGAGGTTAGCCGTTATTTACCAACTTTCCAAAACATATTCTTTAATAAGGTGAAAAACCAACAAATGGTACACACAGTCACAGTGTACCGTTAAAATATGCACTAAGTCTCTTTTTTACAATGGCTGAATTCAGCAAGGCGCTAACTTGCTTAAATGTGAATTACTAACTTCTAAAACTGTAATTTGATTCACATGTTTTCAAATGGAGTTGGAGTTGATTCATATTACAATATTTGTGTGCAAAATGTGTGTTTTTCAGTTTAAAGTCATGTTTTTAAAATCTTATTAAAGTTTCAAAAATCTGAAGATTGTTTATCTTATCTAGATGTAAATTTTTATTAAAAAGTTGCACTTATGAAAAAGCAAAATATTAGTCTGACAGCTGTTTGCTCCTGTATTCAGTTTCTACATAAATGGCAAAAAATAATGTGTTGGGTCAAAGCAAATGATCATTTTACATGTTCTTGTGTGTGTGTGTGTGTGTGTGTGTGTGTGAGATGTGCATGAAGATACCCATAGAGATCAGAAGAGAGTATCAGATTCCCTGAAACTGGAGTTACAGGTTGCTGTTAGCCACCATATGGGTGCTGGAAACTGACCCAGGTCTTATACAGAGCTATAATTGCTCTTAATTGCTCTTAACTAACTGATGAGATATCTCTCTACCCCTTTTTATCAGTGTGACCAGATATCACACTAACCAAAGCTGGCTTGGAATGGCTCACCTCACCTCAAACTCATGGTAGTCCTTTTGCCTTTCATTGTGAGTGATGTGATTTAATACGGGCGTGATCCTGGATTTTATGTTCTTAAAAAACAAAATTGAAAGTGTGATTTCTGAAGAGAGAAAGGAGGCAAGTTGGGTGGGCAAGAGGTAGAAAGGGTCTGGGGGGAGTAGGGAAAGGGAAAACCATTGTCAGAATACAGTGTATGAAAAAATGTTTTTGATAAATGTAAAACAAAAAAGAAAATACATAAATTTTCTATTCCATGTTCTCAAAATTTCAGTATGATAAGGCATAGGATTCCAGTAAACTATTAAACATCAACTCATGGCTGTGAACATATCAGTACACCCTGACATTGGGGGTGGGGAGTAAGCAGGTCTTTGTAATTTAAAAAAGCTATTTAACCATTTTTATTTCATTGTGTGTATGCATGTGTGCCACAGTATGCATGTGGAGGTTAGAGTACAACTTTCTGAAATTATTTCCATGGTGTGTCCCAGTGATCAAACGCAAGCCCCCAGGCTTAGTAGGAAGTACCTTTCTCACTCAACTCAAGAAAACAAAGCAAAATTAATTTGTAAGAGATATTTTTGCATGAACACAATCACCCCAGATTCCTTTCCTTCTTACTCCTTCTATGGCTCACTACCACTTCCCTCCAAAGGTCATGTATTTTTAAAACTCACTGATTGAACCCATTTAGTATTACCTTATGTCCATTGTTATAGGCCACCTACTGGAGCATGGGTAACCTATCAGGCACTGAATCCTTGAAGAAAACTTAAACCCCTCTCCCAGCAGCCATGAACTGCAAAGTTCATCAGGCAAGGAGGGGTGAAATGTCCACCATTGCTGGAATTTTGGCAATTTGATATGTGCCAATCTTGTGCATTTGGTCAGTCACTGTGAGTTCATGTGTGCAGCAGCCCTGTCATGTCCAGAAAACACTCCACAGAAGTCCTTTTGTACCTCTAGCTCTTAAAAGTCTTCCTGCCTTGGGGTGGAAGTGTGATAGAGATGTCCCAGTTAGGGCCAAGTACTTCTCAGTCTTGTTTACTGCAGTTTGACCAGTTGTGAGTCTATATTGACCACCATTTACTATACTACAAAAGCAAGCCTCTGATGAGAGTTGAGTATAAAGATAGTTAAGGGACAGTTTAATACTGTTCATTTTTGAAATAATAGCACTAGATTCTCTACTACATTCTATTTACTCAGTTCTTTGGAAATAGCCATTTACCAGGTACAAGTCTTGATTACTCAGAAAGCTTAGCAGGCACAAGGATTTTACATCTTGGGCATCTTTACTTCAGTGTGTATTGCTTGGACTATTATAAATAATTTCCTTTTTATACTATGGAATTTTATGATATTGGGAAAACATAAAATGTGGTATTTTGTTTGTTTCTGACAAAGGTTGCCTGAAGATCAGAGGGTGGAGCTAGCCACTAGTTAACTGTAGTTGGTGGCACACATCTTTAATCCCAACACTTGGGAGGACGAAGCAGAAAAAGATCAGGATTTCAAGGCCACCCTGGGCCTTGAATCAGTCTAAAAGAAAAACAGCTCACACATTTGATCCCAACACTAGGGATGTTGATTTGGGATTCCCCTCTGTGTGCTGTGAATACCATTGGTTAATAAAGAAGCTGTTTTGGGCATATTGCAGCACAGAATAGGGTAAGGCAGGAATTCCAAGCAGAGAGAGGAGGAGAGAGTAGGCAGAGTGAGAAATACCATGTAGCTGCCAGAGGAAACAGACACCTGGACCTTACCTGTAAACCACGAGCCTCGTGGTGAAATATAAAATAATAGAAATGAGTTAAATTAAGATGTAAGAGCTAGCTAGAAATACACTTAAACTATTAGCCAAACAATATTGCAAATAATAAAGTTTCTGTGTGATTATTTCGGGTCTGAGTGGCCAGGAAACTAACGAGCAGCCTCCACCAACAGATTGGCACACACTGTCTGGGGCATAGATCCACATAAGACCTAAAAATGCTTAAGAAAAAAAGGGCTTTTAGACCTACAGAAATAGGAGTAAATTGGTGCTAGTCGCATATTTTTAGATAGGCTCTGTTTGCTGGCAACAGGCAGAGGTGCAGGTACTTTAAGAGGTCTCCTGCTTTAGCAGCAAAAAATTGCACTGTTTCTTTATGATCTGGCTTCCTGGTTCTTGCTGGCCAAATGCTGCTTTGGGCCTTTTGCAGTGCACAGAACAGGACAAGTAAGAGGAGATAGAGAAGGGGAAGGTAGGCGGAGTCAGAGAGATGCCATGTAGCCACAGCAAGAGACAGATGCTGTAACCTTGCCAGTAGGCCACAACCTCATGGTGATGCACAGATTAATAGAGATGGGTAAAAGTTAGCTAGAAATATGCATAAGCTAATATGCCAATCAGTATTGTAATTAATATATATTCTGAGTGATTATTTTGGGTCTGGGTGGCCAGGAAACGAATGAGCAACCTTTGCCAACAGGAGTTGGAAACAGGATCTAGGTGCATTCAGTCTGATGATTTGTAGAGATAGGATGCTCCATTCAGTCTGAGGAATTGTAGAAACAGGATACCCCACTCAGTCTGAGGATTTAGTAGAGGTAAGAACTAGTGGCTGGCTGCTCTGCTCCGATAGTTTATTTTTTATCCCCTAATATCTGACTCTGGGTTTTTATTATTAAGGCCAATTAGAATTTGTGCTACATTAAAAGCCTTTAGATTTTTCACTTGCCATATGATAAAAGACTATCCTTCAAAACTGTGTTTTTGTAACCAATTTCTATATACTATATACTTGATTATTGGAGTAGATTGAGAAACGAAACAAACTAAATATCAACAGGACATTGCAAGGAATCCTGGGCATTAGAATTTATTATCATTATTCAGTATTATATGGAATTTAGGTGGTTTATGCTGAGCAAGGAAATGAGAGCCCATTTGTCCAAGGTAAGATTCGTTCGGTAAATTCTAAGGAATCCTTGTCAGGCTTCCCTAGAGGTCAAGACTTGTAAGATAGTGTATAAAAGAACAGTGTTAGAACTCAAAAGAGTCTCTGTCATTAGAATGTGCTAGTGTAGCACAGATACCACACATTGCAATGGAAGGGAAACAGGGCGGGGAACTGGATTCCACATTTCACTGGAGTTTAGAATTAGCCCTGTGATACTGGAGGAGTCATTTGATCTCTTGAGCTGTCAGTTCAGGGATTAAGGTTAAAGTGGGGAGGGTGGTAAGCATCCTTACTCCATATTTATACTGTATTCATGTTTTATGTGGAGAAAGCTTTTTTTAAAAAACTTTATTGAATCTTTAGGGGTTTCACTTCATGTACCCCAATTCTGTTCACCTCCTGGTTCCCCCATATTATCCCCTCATCCCTGTTGCATCCCCTCCCCATGAAATGAAACAAAACAAAGCAAGCAAAAATGAACAACAAAAAATAAACCACAACAGAACAAAAACCATACCCAAAGCAGAAAAATCTCTGCTTCTCCACTCCAGACTCTCCATCACTCCTTTATCCACCCTGATGGCATTGGAGGCTTTGGTGTGTTATATAATATACACCTTTGTCAATCAGCTTGATTAGCAACTGTCCATTGCAGTGAGTCATTGATCTGTTTCAAGGTATCTGGTTCTTGGTATACCATCCTCACTGTATCTTCACAGGAGGTCTTCTAGGGTATCCTGTGTCTTAGAGATCTTGCAGGTATTGTTTTGCAGTACCAGTTCCTTCACAAGCTCCAGCAGGACCTAGATGGGGTAGATCCTAGGGTGTGTCGACCCAAGGCCCAGTTGTGGACCTGGGTGTTAGCCAGGCAGGTCATATCTAGCCCCTGGGGCCACCTGCCTTGGATGCAAGGACAGAGTCATTTCCCCTACATGCTTGCCCTCGGGGTAGGTTCATCCTTACCTGTGGTCAGGGGCCAGCTCTCTGTAGTAGCCAGCGAGAGAGGCAAGGTCAGCTTTACCAGGACAGGGAAGGGTGGGACTGGTCAGTATAGCCTTCTGATTTCATCAAGCATGATTCCTAAGGCCTCCTGAGATGACACTGACCACAGACCCCAGCTACAGCTGGATCATGGACCCAGACATAGCTCTAGGCAGCAGCTTAGGCCCAGATGACATCCTGGCTCTGGGTGGAGGGAATGGCCACTCAGGTGGGAATAGTTCCAGCAGTCATATGGCCGCTGGACACCATCAAGGCCTCAGATTGCAGCCCCAACCCTGGGCCTCTAAGTGACCATTAGTGGCAATGCAGGCTCTGGACTTCAGGTCAAACCCCCGACTGCAGTAGAACATGATCCTTAGCAGTAGCTGGGTCTGGACATTACCGCTACCCCCAGCGGCAGCATGGCCTTGAAACACTAACTTGACCCTTGATCTTGGGTGTCTGCACATTCTTCGAAGGTAACAGGAGCATCACATCAGATAGCACAGACCCTGACTGCAGTGGGGCCATGGACCCCGCAGTGACCCTCAGCTGCAGCTCGGGCTCAGATGTTGCCATGTCATTGAGTAGTAGTACAGGCCACTTTAGACATGGCTGCATCCTGGTCCTTGGATACCAACCCAGACTCAGGTGGCTGGTTTGACCCCAGACTTCTTCATGGCGCTCTGTGGTAACCTGAGCCATGTATGTCAATCTAAACCATGGCTGCTTCAGAGCTACAGGCCTAGACATGGCCCTCAGTGGCAAGCCTGGGCCCGTATGACCCCTTGGGCCCAAATGGTATTGCAGGCAATCAATATCTGTATGACCCCTGCTGTGGCATGGTGGTGGTCCCCGCAAGCCACAGGCTTCGATCCCAGCCTCTGTATGGGCCCTAGTGGTAATCTGTGCCACAGAGTTCAGTGCAGAACCTGGCTGTAGCCGGGCCATGGATCTAGACATAGTCTCAGGCAGCAGCTTAACCTGATCCTTGTTCTGTGTGATAGCTCCAGGCACTTAGATCAGGATGGCTATGATTGGCAGTATGCCCTCTGGACAAAGCTACGGCATGTGGACCAGACCCCAAGCTTCATGTTGTAAGGACCTGAGTTTGCAAACTCCATTAACCATTATAATGAGCTGGGGGTAGAGCAGATCTCAGCTCCAGAAATGTGCTGTGATGGCAGAAATTTGAACAGATACTCTAAAAATGGCCAATTAAGAAGATAGGAAGCAGAACCATAAAATTTAACGAGATACAGATGGTCTTGGGAGGCATCCTGTCCTTGAAGATACCTTGACAGTAATTTATGTCTCTTTGTTAGGTTTTCATGCCCAAAAACTGACCAATGGGTTCAGAAACTACCTTATCCTATGTACTCCTCACCCAATCCCAAGCTGATAGGACATAAACTCCCCGACTAAGTTGTTTCCCCTTTAAAAATTTGCCCCTTTCCCAGTGTTGGGCTGCACTTTCCTCACCCACTGCATTGGTGTGGTAGAGGTATAGTCCAAACTCAAGTTTGAATTTAAAAACCTCATGTAATTTGCATCAGAAATCTGGTTCTGTGAATTCATTTGCGGACCAGAAACCTGGGTATAACAATGTAGACTTTAGTGGCACTGTGGTGGCATGGCTATCATTATTGATCTCAGCTATGGTAGGATCAGGTGCACAAACATGGTCTCTGGCAGCTGCCTAGGCCTGGCTGTCACCATAGCCCCAGATGATGTCAAAGGCCACCCAGATTAGTATGGTCCAAGTGGCAGCATGGATAGTGGACCAGAACTCAAACCCAGGGAGCAGCCCAGGCCTCTGAATTCAGAATGGCACACAATGGCATCAGGAACCACGGATATCAACATAGACCCCTGCTGCTATAGGACCAGAGACCCACATATAGCCCTTGGTAGAAGCCTGTCTGGACATCAGTCATGGTTCTTGGTGTCAAGCAGGCCTCCTTCCTCAGTTGACTACTCTTCATCGCAGTCACCATGGACACAGGTGGGAAGCTGGCCTCCAACATCTGCCTTACCCTCTCTACCTTTCTTCCTTTATGTGTCTTTCCATGGTGTATGAACCATTCTACTTTTCTAACGCTCCCAATTCTCCTCCTCCATTTCCTTAAAATGAGGGGGGCCACATGCTTGGCCCAGCAGGCCCCTGGCTGTCCTTCTGCCAGCCTGGACCCAAGGACTGGGGCTGGCTTTCTTCCTGCCTGTTCTTCCAGCAGGTTATCCCCCATCTGAGTGCACCTGCATCAGGCAGGTATGGCTGTTCTTTCAGAACATTGTACCTGAAGACCTGAGCTGGCTGAGAAAGCTTCTTAAAGATAAATATGATGACAAAGTTAACACTGAATTCAAGGACAGTTCCCATCCATAGTGTATTGGCACTGCCAAGATGTACAGAGTTAGGTAAAACCATATAGGAGGGCTACAATCCAAACAGAACCGGCATGAAACCAGTTACTGCCTTGAAGAGCTTTTAAAAAGGAAAGCAGCTTGATTGCAGCTGCTCTGGATGCTGGCTCCACCTCTCTCCACTTTTAAAATGGTGGAGGTACCATTACTGCCAGCTCTGGGACTGCCATGGGGCTGCCATGCTCTCCAGCCTGTGCATGCCTAGTAGACCTGATCCCACTGCCTGCCCAGGCTTGGAGCACTGAGCTGTAGGCATGGTCTCAGCTACTTTCCTCCTGCCACTGAGTGGGCACACAAACACCCAGGCCCACAAATGCCATTCAAATGCTCCTTAGCCAGAGTTTGCACTGGCAGCATGGCCCAGGAAACTGTGTTTTAAAACCATGTGGCTTTTCTTCCGCTATGGCTGAATCAGAAAAACCTCTCTTAAAGGAGCTGCAGTAGCTGCCAGCTGAAAAAAAATGAGGCTAAACTTTGTTTTCCTGTGTCTAGAGTTCCTTTTTAAGCTTTTTTAGGTTTTACATGGATTTAATCTACAACATTGGCGCACCACGTTGGGTGCAAATTTGTTGGAGGGAGTGAGGTCACTTGTTGGTTCCCGGCTGCCCAGCTAGCTTAGACCCAAAATAATCACACAAAAACTGTATTAATTAAATCACTGCTTGGCCCATTAGCTCTAACTTCTTATTGGCTAACTCTTATATTAATTTAACCCATTTCTATTAATCTATATATTGCCACGTGGCTATGGCTTACCGGCTAAAGCATCTGTCTCCAGTGACTCCATGGCTTCTCTCTGACTCAGCCCTTCTTTCTCCCAGCATACAGCCTAGCTTTCTCTGCCTAGTTCTGTTCTTCCNTTGGCTAACTCTTATATTAATTTAACCCATTTCTATTAATCTATATATTGCCACGTGGCTATGGCTTACCGGCTAAAGCATCTGTCTCCAGTGACTCCATGGCTTCTCTCTGACTCAGCCCTTCTTTCTCCCAGCATACAGCCTAGCTTTCTCTGCCTAGTTCTGTTCTTCCTTGTCATAAACTCAAAGCAGTTCTTTATTCATTAACCAATAAAAGCAACACATAGACAGAAGGACTTTCCACAAGAGATCTATGCATGGGAAACCCATTATTTTCAGAAAACTTCCAAGTTTGCTGTAACTAGGACACTTAGAATCTCTGAGAGTTAAGAGATACTGCTGAGGTTATAAGAAACCAAATTAAAATTTAATGCGAGAGAACCTTTAAAAACTAAATAATCAGATTTACACATTACTGTGTCCACCAGGACTGACACAGTCTTGACCGCCAAAGGGTTTTGCCCAAATCCTAGGCCCATCTAACTGGAGACTTTAGTGTCCTGCAGTGTGAACCCCATGATACCTAGGGTTATAATCCTCTGAAGCTGGTGTTCACAGACAAAGAGTTCTCTGCTGAAAACTGTTATCTAAACTCAGGATGATTGACATGTAAGTCCTAATTTGAATTTCCGTATGCAAGACATCCATAGGTCTTGCTCTATATGCAGACAGACTCACAGAGCAGCAGTTTTGGAGTACAGGTGTAGTAGCTATACCTTTGTGTTGACATGAGGGAATGGAATCCATGGGCTGCTTCCTGCTAACCCTTTGCTACTAAGTTGTCCTCATTAAA
This sequence comes from Ellobius talpinus, assembly GCA_001685095.1. Lineage (NCBI taxonomy): Eukaryota > Metazoa > Chordata > Mammalia > Rodentia > Cricetidae > Ellobius > Ellobius talpinus. The sequence goes on from LOJH01009497.1 coordinate 26,263, forward strand.
CCTTCATTTCTTGTACATACTGTGTGGTTTGCCTTGACTCACTACTTCACAGATGATGCCTAACTTGAGACAAACTTTGCCTTGCCCTTTGGAAACTACAAAAGGGATAAAAACAGAACTGTACCTTGCATAAATATGTACCCCACCTAGGACTGGTGGTAATAAATGGAATTGAGCTAAAGAGGTACTCAGTTGGTAGAGTGCTTGCCTAGCTTTTCAGGATACCCCAAGTTCCCTCTCCAATACTACATGAATTGAGTATGGTACATAACTGTAATCTAGCCCTCAGGAAGTGAAGGCAGAAGGATCAGAAGTTTGAGATCAGTCTAAGGTACATAAAACCATCACAAGTAAATGTGACTGAGAAGAAATCTACGGTGACCATGTTTATGACCTATGACTATGGACAAAGGCTTTGGAAAGCTTACCATAATAGGCAGGTTGAAATAACTTACCCCTTGCCAGTCCTCGTAAATCCTAAGGGAAAATAATTTCAGAAGGAAAAGATTCCACTTTCACCCACTACTGCCACTGAAACAGCTGATGTACCCTATACTTGGGGACTGAGGTTAGCACTTGAGCAGTATGGACCACCCACAGACCTGTGTTGGAAAGTGAGTCTTGGCCTGTGGGGCTTCAATACACTTAAAAGGGCATTGGACTTCTAGCCATGGACATGCAATATCTTGAGGTTTGAATGGTTTTATGATGAAGAGATTACACCCATGAAGTAAGTGAAACTGCATGGCAAACCGGTGGCTTTAAACCAGTGGTTCTTGCCCTAAGGATCATGACCATCAGAAAACATATTTCCAATGGTCTTAGGAACTTAAACACTACTCAGCAGCAAAACTACAGTTACGAAGTAACATTGGAAATAATTTGATGGTTGGAGGAGTCACCACAATATGAGGAACTTTATTAAAGGGTCACAGAATTGGGAAGGTTGAGAACCACTGCTTTCATGCATGATTTCACTTTAGCCTGACTTATTAGCTAGGCTGCTGACCTGTGAGGAAGGAGCAAATATCAGTGCAGCTGTTTCTGAATTGGATGCTTCAGGAATTCAGGGGCACAACTCCATTGTTGAGTGGGCTATGAGTTCAATTAGACTGTTCTTGATTACTGTAAAGATATGAGTGCCACTACTGTACTTTTAGGGATATCCCACTTGCAGGACCTTGTTGTGGTTCACAGGCATCACAGCTGGAAAAAACTCTTGGTTGCTCTCCTCCCTTGTCATCTTATAGAGTACCTTCTGGTACTATGAAAGCTAGTCCTCAGGGAGGAGGATTCCATGTCAGACCCAACTTGATTCTATGTTCAAAGTACATGGTGCCTTCAGTAATAGGGACTTCAGCCTCTGAGAGGTAACCAAGAGTAGCAGCAATAGCCTATATTGTTTGGGGAAATCTTTTGGACTTCCCTGATCAACAACTTGAGAGGGGTATTTTTGTGCCTAGTACTAGGGTTTTTGTTAATAGTCTATGGCTTGTGAAGATAACATCATCAGTCAAAGAACTGCAACTTCACTTAAGCCACATACAGGGACACACACACACAGACACATACTTCTTTGTGTTATATAATGTGACTTTTTCAAGCATTCTTAGTTTTTCTTCCTTTATACCTATCCTTCTGTAATTACTATGCCTAAGTCTCAGGGAGCATCACAGAAGAGTGGAAAGAGTGGAAGAGCCATAGAACCAGGAAAGGTATGAAATTTTATCTCTTAGAAATAATAGGAAAGCAACATCCATGCTACCTTAACAATATGAATGCCCAAACTGGACCTGAAAAATGATAACACTAATAGACATGCCATCATGAAAGGGGGAAATCTCATGTGGCTCTACCTCCTGGCAAAGAGCTACAAGCAACTATCCACTAGCAAGAGGGAGAAAAAGTCAGGCATGAGCCCCTAATTGGCTATCCAATACCAAGTGGTCAACCGTGAAAATATATACACACAAGCAATACTAAATGGACTCATCAGGCTGCATTTATCTATTTATGTATTTATACATATATGTAATAGTAACAGTTAAAGAAAAAGAGACTGAACTCAGTTCCATTGTCCTTGGCTTCTCAGTCAGCTCTCCTTGTCAGCCACATT